>JAPYZL010193622.1:0-12150 GCA_030522825.1 Platygaster orseoliae | reverse complement strand
AAAATACCAGGGCCATTGTTGCGTTAATCAGTCAGGTAACCCATTGTTTGTCCTCCTCAATCACATATTTCTTGCGGTCTTTGAATAAAGTATTATGTTCTCCTTCTCCAACTAGTCGCACAATATACTATTACTTGATATTTTCTTCCGATTCCTTAAATAGATATTTTAATTATTTTTGTGTATGCAGGGACATCGCAACGAAATTTTTCATGGGGGGGGGGGGCAAACATAAAAAAAAAGGTAGGAGGTGGTAAAAAAAAAAAAATTATTATTACGAACATTTTGGTATTGGGCAATGAGAATGCACTATAGTGTTGATGTGAACTTTTGTTTCAGTTATAATCTTTAAACATCAAATAATTGATTGATAAATCTCCACTAGTTTAGAAAATTTTCAGAAAATTGGGGAAACTTGAAGTAATTTGAATCATGTTAAAAATGTTTGAATATCCCGAAAAATAAAAAACTACTAATGTTCAAAAAAATTGCCAGTAGTTTCATGAAATTTATAAAATTGGTAGAATTTTCATAAATTTTGTAAATTGAATTTTTTCGAGCCATGGATGATGTTTTTTCAGTTTTTCATAAAAATCTAAAAAATTAAAAAGTATCTGAAAATCAAGAGAAATCTAGATCAGTGAAACACCTTCTTGTCGAATTTGGGAAGTATGCAATAGTTTAAATATTGTTTAGAATTTTTCGAATTTCTGAAATCAAAAACTTGTTGAAAATTCAGAAGATTGTCAATAAAGTCGTAAAATTCCAAGAATGAGTAGAATTTCAAAGAATGTCTATATATTTTGCAAATAACATTCATTACCTTATTTTTTCGAATAATGAAAGATTGTGTTTTTTGTCAATAACTTTATAAAATACTAAAAAAGTTTTCAAAAATTATAAAAAATTTCAAAAGAGTTCGATAAATTTATTATCGAATTGAATAAAAGGTTTACAATAGTTTTTATTATGTTTAAAAGTTTGAAAAATTACAAAATTTTCGAATTTTTTAAGATTGTCAATAATTATATGATTTAAAGAATTCGTATAGAATGCAAAAGAATGTTTATCAGTTCTGTGAATAGTGTTCATTATCATATTTTTTCTGAACGTGTATTTTTTTTCTCCAGAATTTTAAAAACTTTGAAGTATTAAAAAATTGTGAAAAATCCTCGTCAGTTGAATAAATTTATGTTATTTTTTTTTTTTTTAATTATTATTCTTGAAATAAAAAAAAAAACGAATCCGAAATTTAAAAGAAAATCGAAAATTCGAAAAATTTGTTGGATTTAAGAAAATGCTAATCAAGTCGTAGATTGTGAAGAATTTTTGAAATTTATAAAAACTATAGAAACCGTGTAATATCCCTAAATTTTTTTAAAATTCAAATACCTTTCATGAAACGGATATGGTCGATGAATTCGGAAATTACAAAAAAAATCTAGAATCTAAGAAAATAAACATTTTTTGTGAATTGTTATAAATTTAAATAGTTCGGTACAACATCTAATTATTCATTGACTTATTTTCACATGGTGTTTTCGGGAATTTCACTTTTATATTCTTAAAATATATTTTAGTTAAAAATTATTTATCGCAAAGAGATTGTATAAAATTGTCGAAATTCAATATGAAATAAGAATGTTATAAAATCATCAAAAGTTGTGTAAGATATAAAAAATGTCGATGATTTTGTAAAACTAAAATTTGTAAGTTGATGCAAATTCGCGTGAATATTTCAAACATTCAGATTTTTCCAAGCGGGGAGAACTACTCACCATCCTCAACAAGGACTAACAGTACTTCGAAACTGAAGGATTCCTATAATAGTACATTGTGTGCCTCTCGGACATACTCATGTACATATACACACATTCGCAAAAAATGCAACAGTATTTTGTAACATTGACTACTTTATAGATTCCTGTGGTAATTTTGAAACAGTTTCGATACAGTGCAAAATTTCGCAGTATATATTCTATCCTAATAAATTACACTGTAAGCCAGCCATTTTCTGATTCCAGACAATATAACTTTGGTAAATAAATAGCTATTTTGATACCTCAACCATCACCAACAAGTGATCTACTAGACTCGCCAACTGCCGCTGCGTTGCATTAAGTTCAGTTCACACTTTTGAATACACAGTTGTCTCCTTGCAATGGGACAATTAAAAAGATGTAGGATAATCACTTTCCGAGACACTTTGCACTAACGAAAAATTTGATTCACAAAACTGACTTCTGAATTGATAGGGGGGGGGGCAAAATGAGTATATTGCCCCCCCCCCGGTGAAATTTCTGGAGGGGGGCAGCTGCCCCCGCTGACCCCCTGTGTGTATGAAAAAAATTATAAACTGTGTATAGGACAAAATCCCATGTTATTTAAATGGCGAAAAAAAAGACTCAGAAAACTCAGAAATAAGTATAAGAAAATTTATCCATTCAATAAAATATATCTTTGAAAACTTTGTTTCACTCCCAAACAAATATCAAGTCATTTATACTAATAGCAACAACTTTCTTAATAATGTTCATTACGATTTTCCAATTAAGAGATGATCATTCAAATGAATTCAAAGGCTTAGAACTCAGCAGTTCTGCCACTTTTTTATTGTTCATAAATTATTTTACAAGAACGTCCATAACAATTCTGACAATTTATTTTCTTTAAAATATTAAAAAAATAACATTAAACACTTATTGTTGGTATTATCTTCCCATTTTTTGAATTTATTTCTATAATTGATTCCGTGTCTGAAAAAAATTATAAACTGTGTTTAAAACGAAATCCCATGTTACCCTAGCAGATACACTTCAATTGACGAATAATTTACAAAAAATTCAGGAATAATCATATGGAAGTTATGCGTAAATTGAATTATATGTCGTTGAAAACTTTGTTCACTCTAAAAAAAATATCATATCATCATTCTTAAATATCGACGACTTTCTTAATAATATGTTCATCTCAATTTTCTACTATTCAAGTAATGATTATCCGAATTTAAAAAGCTTCAAACTCAGCCGCTCTCCCACTTTCTTATTGATCATGAATTACTTTCCATTAAAGTTAACACCATTTCATTCAATTCATTTTCCTTAAAATATTCTAAAAATGAATAATAATCACTTACCTAGTATTTTCTTTCAATTCATTCAGCTACTTCCACCTATAAACTAAACCAAAAAACCCGTTTGAGCTCAGCACTTGTCAGCACTTCACCGACATTACCCGTACCTTCCCTCGATAGTACAGTTCACTCGCAAAACCACCGCTGAGAACACTAAGAATCATCAAAACTTACTAACAATCACTACATAATTTCCCATCACACACAATCCTGGAATAAATTAACCGAATTCCAGATCCAGAAACGACGAAAATCTCCCCTTTAAAAAAAAAGAAAATCCAAATACTCCAATTTCATTACACACATTACCTTTTGTTTACACTTTCTTCCTAACATAACTATAAATCAATATTGCAAAAACGAATTTGAATCTTATTCTATCACATTTCAGGATTTTTGACATCTGCTGCGAATTTCGCACAATTTGAAACAGAAATTGTATTAGTATAAAGACTATATATATATATTTGATTATATATATATATATATATATAAAGTTTATTCGATTAAATTATTTATTCTAGTCTTTTTTGTTACACACATCAAGGTTCCAACCTTGATCTACGTCTTTTCCAAGCTTCTAGGGTAGTTCGATTACAACCATTCGACAAAAAATCCGTACATCAAAAAACTGTGCGACGCCAGTTGAAAAAAAAACTCCCGCTCGAGCTGCGTAAACACGGCGCCAGTGCGGTTGTCGCCTCCTGCCCCCAAAACTTGCCCAGTTGAACTCAACATCGACTAATGCGAACACCGCGCGTTCGTGAACCCAAAAGTAAACTGTTTTTCAACGATTTCCCACCCAAAAACACGATAACAATGTGAAACAATTTCGAAAAACGATCCAATTCCAAGAAATGAGTATTTCTCAAGACAGCACAGCCACCATAGTTTGCAGGGAGGTCTTCGACGAAACCTCCCTTCCAACTCAAGACGGTAAGCCCTCAAACTAAAAAATCCCCTTTCCTCAAAAAATTTCATCAAACGACTTAAAAGAACATTCTGAACAATTCTCAAGGTCTCCCTTTCGCGACTCATTTTTTTCCGGCTTCTCACTTCCGGAAAAACCAATTGAGATAATACTTCAAGTCGAGAACAATGATTTCCAAGGTCGGATTCACTCGCAAAACAAAACATTGAATTTCGTTGATAATTGTTTAAACAATTTCACTTGAAAGTTACTGGCCAACGGCCAGAACTTGGCCATCATTTCCCGTTTCATGTCAAACCAAGCTTGACAGCTTTGACTACAACTTGTCAATAAGGTGCGTGTCGACTGTTTTTCATTCATTTTTACGACCTGAGCCAACCTGGCGTATGGCGGAACGGGAAAAATCGATAAGGGCTGAATGTAGCCGTGGAAATATTGCCGAGCGATGCGTTGAAATGAAATGTGAATTCGTGGTGTTTTGTTCGAAAGGAATTTATTGAACGTATCATTTGTATAGATATTCGAGGTATGTTTATAATTTTGTTTTATATTTTGGAGAGAGGGCTTGGGAAGAAGGGGGGGGGAGGGCATTTCATGGGAAAAGAGACTATATTTTTCTCGCGCGAGAGCCAGCTGGTACTGTTTTACTTCACCCCCAACGAACGAGCACCTGTCAAAGCTGCCTGATGGAATTTTTAATCGCGGCTTTTCAAGCGGCGACTTTATGAAACATTGTACATGCGGGGTTCAAGGAACTCGTGAAGCGGAAAAATGTTGTCGGGGGCGAAAGGTTATCCGAATCTGGAGAGTGATTGGAGGTTTTTTTTTTCGTTTTCAATGTAGGGTTTATACGAGGCAATGGCAAATCTTTGAGACTGTAAAAGGTTTTTATGGAATTTTCGGAAAGGTGCGAGTTTTTTTAATGTTTTTTGTATAAAAAAACGAACGGTTTATTTGCTTCAGTAACAGGAACATTTTTCAATAACTAGAAGTAGGAAAAACTGGCACTTTTCTACTAGTCTGAAAAATTCTGATTGAATAAAATACCCAAAAACAATAACGTGAAACTGCATCGATTTGCAAATTTCATTTTTACTAAATCGTTTGAATTTTTCACAATTGTACAATTTTCGTTGAAATTTGTACAATTATCGATCATTTCCATACAATGAAACACTTATTGGTTTTAATAAAAAAATACATTACTAGGATGATACAATCATTTTTCACGAGTGTGAGGGTTGTGTCCCGAAGCAAAGCCGAGGACCATAACCACACGAGTAGGAAAATGATATTACATCCGAGTAATGTACAATATTTTACAGTAAGAGTACGGTAATAACGTTTTCGCACCATGAAACGGTACAATTAAGACGCTATCACTGTACTAGTACTGTAAAAAACTTTATTCAACATCACCATGTTACGACACGATGTCACTTAAGTGACAGTTGAGTAGAGTTAGGAACATATGATGCTAACAGCTGACGCCAATCGATAAAGGGCCACACACCGCTCATTTTTCAAAAGACCGTTACAGCTTCGTAACTTAGTGATTTTGAATGAAATATCGAACACTACTATTAGTGTAATATATACTAATTTTTATTAGTTTTTCCAAATTTTCTGACTTTTTTAGAATTATTGAAAATCTTTGAAATTTCTGCTGTAGTAATATCAATTTCCAAGTTATAGTTTCACCAAATCATTAAAACTTTTCATAATTTACAAGATTTATCAACGTTCAATTCTAAATATTAATTAAAATTTGCACAATTGAGCCTCCCGATGCAATAACCGGTCGAGTCCTATACAAGTTGTATGGGATTCGACCGGTTATTGCATTGGGAGGCTAAATTATCATTTCCATACAATAAAACATTTATTTATTTTTAAAAACTTTAGTTACGTTAGTCATATTGTGAAGAATAGTTCACTGTATTATCGTAGATTAGTAGAACGTAAAGTCGTTTTCCTCACTCGTGCGATTATAGTCCTCAGCTTTGTCTCGAACTACAACCCTCGCCATTGAAAAGATCAACCCGTTTCTTTAGTTTTACGAAATTTTGAAAATTCCACGTGTTTTACATAACTTTTTAACATTTTCTGAGGTTCTGATAATTTTCAAAAATTTTCAAAATTTCTAACATGGTACAAGCTATTCAAAACTTGTCAAATATCGAGAAAATTTGTTTAACTTGTTGAAATGTTTAAAAAAATTCTATTGCCTTTCAAATTTTACAGAATCTTATCAATAAATGAAAAAACAGAATTGCATGAAATTAAGAAAAATATTATGCCGAACAAGATCTGTAACATTTATAAACAATTTCTATGTTTTTACGAATTATCTGAATTTCTTAGAATTAGTGAAAATCTTCGCAATTTATGCTAAAACATCGGTAAAAATAATTTGCAATTTTCCTGATCAAAGGTACACTGAGAGAAGAAATAGTCATTATTAAAATTTAAATATTTGGTTATGGCGAAATAGATATATATTTGCCCCAAACGTATGACACGTTTAATTAAACACAACTTGGTAACTGTTAAAAAATTATAGAGTATTGAAAGTGTCATATATTTGGTGAAAGCATATAATAAATTAATTATATTTTGCCATAACTAAATATGTGTGTATATATACCTATATGTATCTTGATTATAACTATTTCTTCTGTCAGTGTAGGTTTCTAAATCCAGTAGAAATTTCTTCATGTTGCTAAAAAGTATTATTCTTGGCGAAATTCCGCGAACGCTCGATAAAACAAGTGTTTTAAAAATACACAATTCGACTATTGTTTCATGAATCATTTCTCTGGCAGCGATTCAAAAGTCACTACAGATTTCGTCTCAACCACATTGCTAAGCACCTGACATTTCTCATATGCAACACAATAACGTCACTGTTAAAACATTTACGTATGCTTTTGATATTTATATACATCAGGAACGTAGCCAAAAAAAATTTTTCAGAATATGTTTCGACTAGAAAAATATGATAGGAGCTTAACTTTTCAGGACGACAAGGCATGAATATTTTCAAATACTTTCAATCCAGAATACGTTGAAATAAATTATTCAATATTACCAAAGTTATGATTTGTATCAAGTTTATTTTCATTCCAAAAAAATCAATTGTTTATAATGTCAATGTATAAAAGTTCGATGTCTCAGATATTTTCATTTTCACTCATAGAATTCACAAACATTATAAAAAATGCGACAGCAAAAAAAATTTCGAAAAATTCCAATTAATTCGAATATTGGATCAACTGATTTCCGAAAATTTGCACCAAACCTTGCAATTTACAGAATAGATATTTTCTGTTCTTCAACTGATATGATGTCCAGTGATTGTTTTTCTCAAATTCAAAACAAGTCCTAAATTCGACCTAACGAACGATAACATTTATTGTTACAGAAATAATAGATTTTGCAAAACGGCTTGGAATCGATCCCGTGACTGAACCTCACTTACTAGATATCGCTCGCGAAGGAATCATTGCCCCATTGCCTAATGGCTGGATCCCTGTTCAAATGAACGATGGTTCTACGTATTACTATTTTCATAAAGAAACCAAAGAAACTTCGTGGGAACATCCCCTAGATGGTTTTTACAAAGAGAAAGTTCGCAAAGCCAGAGAAAAAAGACGTCTAAGCACAGGTAAGAAAACAGTTTTATGCACTTCTAACCTCAAAGTTTTACATTTAGGCGGGCTTTAAGACTAGAATTGCATAAAATACTGTATGTAACTTAGTACAAGTGTCTCATTTTGCGAAGACGATTCAAACCCTCAGCTTCGCCTCGGGCCTGAACCCTCGTCTTCGCCGAATTCGACCCTTGCACTACGTTACATAATGTACTATTCTCCTCTGGAAGAATACAGAAGATTAGAAAATTCTGGATAAGTAAAATTTCCAAAAATACCTACTCAAAAATGCACCAATTTACAAATTGTAGCCAAAAAAATCATCCAAACTTTTCAGGATTCTCAAAATTATCAAAAATTTCCTTACAATAAAGCATTTTTTGAAGTAGGAAAATTTTAAGGATTGAAAATAATTCGTCAAACTTATTTTAATTTTCAGTATTTTTGAAAATATCTGCAAGTTTTTATAAAAGAATTAAAATACTATTGTTATAGAATTCTTCGTGTTTAAAAGGTTATTACATTACTAGAACGAAAAAATTATTTTTCACAAGTGTGAGGGTTGTGGTCCTTGGCTTCGCCTCGGATCATAATCACACAAATGGAAAAATGATTTTACGTCCGAGTAATGTACGATACTTTACAGTTGGAGAGTACGATGAGAGCGTTTTTGTACCGTGAAACGTCACGGTTGTGACGCTATAGTTGCACTAGTACTGTAAATTAATTTTTCAGTAGATAGTATTTTTTAGACGGATTTCCAGTATTTTTAGATTTTTTTCTTTTTACTAGTTCGAAGAAATTTATTGTATTTTCATAGATTTCGATATAGATTTTTGGAATCATATGCTTCGGGATTGAGGGTTTCTAAAATTCTTAATAAAATTACATGTACATAGTTTTTAAATATTATAATACATTTATTAGCATTTTTCACATCAAATTTGCAAGGCTTATTCAGTTTTTTTATAAATTTTGTGTTTTTTTAGAGATTGCTGCATATATTTCTAGAATTTGATACACCACAATTCAAATGTATATCGATTTTCAGAAATTTCATATTATCTGTATGAAATCTATAGTAAAATGCATAGATTTTTGAGAAAATCTTATCTGTAAGGTTTTTTTTATGGTTGAGAGATTTTTAGTAATTCTAGCATATTTTTAGTATTTATAAAATTTTTATGACTTCTTCAGTATTATTAAAAATATTATGTATTTTCGTAAATTAATGTTCATGTTTCTAGCATTCTATGCACTGTAGTTCAAATTTCGATCGATTTTCAGTTATTTTATAGATTTTCGAAAAAATTTCATCTGTTTAGATTTCCTATGTTTCATAAATAGAATTGTTATATTTTCTGTTTTTCCAAATATTTTTAAAATTTTTCGTGTGTTTAGTACTGTTATAGATATCTATAAAGATTGCTTTTGTGAACTTGATACTCTAGAATTCGAAGTCTTACAAATCGTAGGTATTCGTTTAAATTTTCCAGAAAACAGTGCTTTCATAGAATTCCATAACTTTCTGTATTTTTTCAAAGTTTGTATGAATCAAAAAATTTTGTAACGTAGATTCCTAGAACTCGGTGTTCCAGAGTTCAAAGTTTTTTTTATTTCTAGCATTTTCGTAGATTTTAATTTTTTCCAACAATTCACTGGGTTGTAGCAATTTGTCAATTTCATATTTTGTACGTTATCTTAGCTAAACATTTATGATGAGAATTTCGTTTAAGAAAAAGTATTTATTTTTGAATAAGTAAAATGTGGAGTTTTCAATTTTACTTTACTTCGAAAAATTACACCGAACAGTTCGTTATATCTTCAAAATTTTTTTTCATTATTTTTACATGAAATTGTAACTGATTTTATCCGAATTTCGGAAAGGGTTTGGACCTCTGAAACCCCCCCCCCCGGTTCCTACGCGCCTGTCATTATTACTAAATTGATCAATAATCATTAACATTAATTTATACATTATTTATTTAATTAAAATGATAATTAAATACAATAACTAAGGAGGTTTCACCCCCTGAGCGCTTCGCGCCTAAACCTCCATTTAGTTTTAATTATAGTTTTTATTTTACAGTATTTTACATTACTAGGACGATAAAATCATTTTTTACGAGTTTCAAGGTTGTGGCCCGAGGTAAAGCTGAGGACCATAATCACACGAGTGGAAAAATGATTTTTTCGACCACTGTGCGATCAAACGTCGACTTTTTCACCTGTTTTCATATAAAATATTGTTCGCATCACAGACTAAAGTATTTTCTCACTCGCGAGATTGTATGCCTCAGCTTCGCCTCGGCCTACAACCTTTACACTCGCGAGACAAAAATTATGCCCTAGGTATACGAAATGTACTTTTACGTCGAAGTAAGGTACGATAATTTGCAGTACGAATACGGTAATAGCGTTTTTGTACCGTTTCATTGTACGATTACGACGATATAACACTGTACTAGTTGTAGGTAATATTAAAACAATATTTACAATTCTTACCGCAAAGTTTGTCATTTAGACGGGCTTTCAGATGATTATCATATACAATATCTTATTACACACGCAGGAAAAAGCGAACTTTTAAAATCCGAGGCGAAGCCGAGGATTTAAACTCTTCGTTTCGGTAAAACAAGCATTACCTGCTTGTACAATAGTATATTATCAAATAAATATATTCACTCAACATAAATATTTATTTCTATTATCATAAGGTATAAATATACATTTTTAAACACACAGAATTGTCTATGAATCTAATATACAATATAATCAAATTTAGTTTCAGCAAAAAAGTTCATACGAAGTTCAATTTTTATGTACAAAAGATTGATGTTTTTAAGTTTGCGCAAACTTATAATTTAAATAACAATAATGTTATCACCGTTGTGTATTGCGATATTAAATTAACATCATTTAAAAAACAATATTTTACTCAATTATATGATTACTTTGAATTTTTTTATAAATATGAGAAAATTCAATTTATTTTCAATTTAAAAAAATGTAAATTTAGCAATTAGAAAAAGACTTATTTTTTTGGAAGATTTTTTTAAATAAATGAAAAATCATGTTGTGAGATATAAAAAAATTAAATGTTTTTGAATTTTTAATTAATAATACACGATAAGTCCAAGTAAGTACTTCTTCAATAATTCTCTGTCTATATAAACAATATTTACTTTAACAACATCAAGTAATTATTTTAGTAAATAAAAAACGAAAAATTCATTTTATGAGTCATTTCTTTTTTAACCGATTTAAAAGATTGAACTTTTATAACTTATTTTACAATAGTTATTATAAATAAAAGAACTGAAATCTCGGCAGTAGAATTATTGAGAAACGAAAATATAAAACTTGACTTATTTTAAAGAAGTATCGAGTAGATGAACTGAGCTGGTTCTGGCCCTGGGGGTCCTACAACGGTAGAATATAAAACGGTATATGTTAATGGTGAAATTACAGAATGCAGTCTGGGTCTGGATCCAGGTCCGGATTGACTGACATGGAACCATCATTCCCAGATCGCACTTAGGGCATAGTCGTTTATGGCATTGTGTTGGGGACCCCTTAGATAGTAAAACTGTACATTTAATTTTTCCCCATGGCATAGACAAATTTTTTGTAAAATTGTCTCTATAAAAACTCAATTTTTTGATATTGTTTTGCTTTTAACATTATCCAATATTATCGTTAGAAGTCAATACCAGTCAGTTAGTTCATATTCTTAAATCAAAGTGTGACGAGCGAGTTGCAAGGTACGAAGCGGAATTTCAACGTCAATTCCAGTCGAATTTTAAATGCCAAAATCCCTTTCGGTCATTCGCGAAATCGTTCCCAACTCAGCTCGACCAGAGAGGACCCTTTTGGACAACCGCCCAAAAGAACCCTCAAACCCGTAGTTTATAAAGGACCCGGGATATTGAAGGAAAAGGTTTAAAATAAAATCAAAAGTCCAAATCCTTTAAATGTCAACAAAATCGACCTATATTCATAGTATCATCATATATGAAATATACATATTCCCTTACTACAATCTATTATAAATAATTAGCTCTGGCAATGTTTATGTACTCATTTCCTAGTATCATTCCTTTCCTTTCTCTATCAATTCATCTATCACAAATACTCGTAATACCTCATAAAAATCCGTCCAATTCCCATTTCAATGCATATTCAATACTTAATTCAAGAAGGTCAGCCTATTTAGATTTAGTAGGTTCGCATATGTAGAAATATCTATTTAGAAATTTATAAATATAATATTATTAATTAAATCTTTTGGGGCCTCTTGGAAATAGACAAGTAATCAGCATTAAATCTGAATCACCAATCTAATTAACGAAAATATTTATGAGAACCCGTATATACAACCATTTATGCCAAAAACGGGTTGCGTTTGGATCTACTGCGATAAGACAATGTCT
>JAPYZL010193605.1:0-13342 GCA_030522825.1 Platygaster orseoliae | reverse complement strand
ATATTTAAAACCCAATAATGATCCTCCTTCTTATAACGGGCCGCATATTATGATCTTGGGGGAGGTACATACATGTTAGTTTTAACACTCTAATGGTGCTGGTCTAAGACGAGAAACAGTTCGATAAAACCATTATAATAAGTTGCAGGTAGACGGTAGCAAGCGATATTCTACCTTTGGGACTACCATGTTCATCTTACCAACGATATATTATTTCCTCAACTTAGTGACTCTTCTGGTCTTGAAAATTTATTCACTTTAGGAAAACGGCAAACCCGAGATTTCACAAACTCAAGATTCCTCGAACTCGGAACATCCCGAAGTCGAAATTTCCCAAACTTTTCGGGAATTCCGCACACCCCTAGTGAAAACTGAATATTTTCGTGTCTATTGTCAATATTATTTATGTTCGTAATTGATAGTAAAAATAAGATATAATTTTTTTTATTTCGGCTTTTTGAAGCTTATGTCATTAAAAAATCACAGAATGTCAACTTGTAAATAGCTCTGATATTAAAAATTTGTATTAATTGCAGTTGTAGAAACATCAAAATCCGAGTTGAAATCACAAAGTTTTGAACTCATGAATTTATTCATTGGGATCAACAGGTTAATATCCTTTAAAATTTTCCATCCATTCTGTTATCAGTTACTGAACTTACGAATTTCGAATAACTTATCTTTCAAATTAAAAGGAGAATTTCTAGTTTAAGAATCAATTAACAGGTTTCTAAATTCTCAAATTGAAGTTTGGTATAGATTGTTGAAATAATAAATTTGTAAGAATTTTCATCTTCTAACAAAAAAAAAAAAAAAAAATTAATTTTACAATTCTGTTTAGAAATTTGAAATTTATAGTGTTATAAATGAGCTACTATACATTACATTTTTATTTTATTTATTATATATACTATATTTTAATTCAATGAATTAAAATGTCATTATTTAGCTATAAAATTTAGAATATTTCAATTTTTTTTTTATTTCAAAAATTTAAATCCGACACTAGTAAAAATTGACATCTAAAAGTCAGTGATTTTCCACCTTGCAATAAAAGTTTCTGAGACAAAATGTAAAATTAATATTTGCGATGATCCGGTTATGAAAATGAAGAAATTTCAATATTCAAGTTCGGGGTTTCTAAAGTCATAAATTTCAAGAAAATGATAAGATTAAAAAACTGGAATCAATAGTTTACAATTGCAAAAAAAGCGTGATTGGTCACCTTGCAATTCGAATTTGTGAAAGTTCTTGGTTTCCTAATAGAAGACGACAAATTACAGTCCCAAAAATTTATTGATCCAATAGTTCAATATTTGACATTAACGTAGTTGTTTATTTTGAGTATCTGATAAATTTATGGTTTTTTGAAAAAAAAATTTTTTTCATTCTTAGTGAATATTTATTAATAAGTGAATGATTGCCATGTATTAAATTCTCAATAAATTTCCTTAAATTATCAATAACTTGAATTACTTGAATTACTTGAATTACTTTTATATTGTTTATTCCTGTGTTTATTTAACATTCTGATTTTCGATTTCTAACTCGTGATTGTTAAAATCCAAATTTATGATATATATATTTATTATTTATATATTTATGATATGGATTAAAACATGTAAAATCTGTTTGAATGAAATTTTCCCGGAAATCAATGAAATTACTAAAAATTGATCAAAATTTGAATTCTAGAAATTTACGTAGTAATCTACAAAAGCATTTAGAATGTATAAAAATAATATAGAATCCTTGAAAATTTTATGAGTGCTAAAAATATGCGCAAATTATGTAGATATGATTTTCTTAAAAATTTAAAAAACCTTGTATCCTCAATTCCTCAAGGATATATTTCTAAAAGTTTATAAATAGAGATATTTTAAAAATATCATTAAATTTTTCAAATTGTACTAATTCTAAAAAACTTAGAAAAAAATAACGAAAAATACTAGAAATCTGCCTAGTAAATAATCAGTTTAAATACTCAAAATCATTGAAATCTGTGAAATGCTTCAAGTCTGTTATAATTATTCAACTATAAAAATACAAGATTTTTAGAATTTTCATTCCTAGAGCATCAAATTCTAAGAAGCTGAATATAAATCAATAATAATATCAGGAAATCCTTGAAGTTGTATAAATACTAAAGAATTGTGAAAATTATTAAAAATATGTGATTGAAAAAAAAACTCAAATCTACGTAACTTGAAAATCACAAAAATCTAATTCTATTACATTTAATACAAACATGAAAAATATGCGACTTTGGATTCCAAAAGTTACATAATTTTCTAATCCCGAAATTCAATAAATTTAATTCAAAAGTAAATAAAATTTAAAATTATTATAAATATTAAAACCCAGAGAAAATATGTTTCTCGGAAAAACCTCTTCTAAAAATTTTTTCTGCCCATGCTCCTGATTCATTACTGTAAACATTATTATCTATTCAGTTAAAAAAAAAATACAATAAATTAAAACAACCCCCCCCCCCCACGAAAATAGCAATAATTTGAGAAATGAACGAAAACAATACAAAATTGGTTTTTTGACTACACCCAAGAAAAAAGTAAAATATGATAGTAACGTTAGATTCTATTTGTTGGGTTTCAACCATTATTTATTACTTTAACTATCAAAGGTAATTAGAATAATTTTCTTTTACTTCGCTTATTTTTGAACTTTTGGAACTTGAGGATGTTCATAAAGTTTACAACGTTTGCAAATCACACGAACATTTTTTTTCTGAAATTTACCAAAAATAATGTAAAACTTTGAAAAAACAAATTCGACGAATCCCCTAACAAGGAGTTTTCTACACATGTCTATACACTATAGTGTTTTTGATTCTTATAAGAAATGGCAAAATTCTATTAACAATTACAAATTTCTTATAAGAATTCTATTTCTGATAAGGTCGATCTTAAAAATTCAAGTCAGAAAAAAACTTTCTATAAAAACTAGTGACACTTTTATAAAAAATTTCAAATTTTTTATAAGAAAATATTTAAGCCTCGTACATTTTTTATAAACTGAAATTTTTATGAAGAAAATTATTAATAAAAATTTCTACAGGAAATAAAATTTTATAAGGAAGGTTTTTATTACAAGAATCTTAAAAGTTCGACCTTCTTTTAAAACGATGAATTTCATCATCAATGATTAAATAATTTTTTTTTAAGATTTTAAATCATTTATGGTAAATCTCAAAAAAAAAAAAAAAAAATCTTGTGTGATTTTTCAACGTTGTAAACTTTGTGAACATAACTTGAGGAACCTCTTTCTATATCTACGTATTTTAATTCAATAACAAAATCAGTACCAACCTCATTTTAAACAACAAAAAAAAACCTATCATTCCAACTATCTAAATCTTATTTCTAATTCATATATACATTTCTTATATGTATTATCAAATTCAGTAATTATAAATAATAATACTAAATAATAATATTTTGAAAAAAATAATAGTGGCAAACAATCCATTAGCTTTAGAAGATAAGAATAGATTTTTTATTTTTCGAGATACGATGAAAATTGACTAATTAACAAATTTTCAACATAATTGTTTATTACTCAAAAATAGGTCTTAGGATGGCAAAAATATCTTGCAGGTAGTTTCAGGGGGCCCATTACTACACATTTCACGAAAAAAATTCGAGATAAGAAAAATGTGTTTCATAGTGTTATTTGTATTTTTTTTAGAAAGTATTGATTGTTTTTATCCATAGTGCAAAGAAACGTGGATTTCAAGTAGTCAAACTTTTTTTTATAGATTAGGGAACAATTGGGAAACGACGTTTTCCATGATTTCGGAGAATAACAGGAGTGGCTTGGGTACGAAGAAGTCTCGTGAAAATGGCGAGAGCAGTCGCGACGGTATCGCTTATTCGTGCCTCCTGAAGAACGAATTGCTCGGGGCGAGCATCGAGGATGTCAAAGGTCAATGCGAGGAGCGCCGAATACTCTCCCCCGTCGCCAGCAGAAATCTGTTCAAGTACACGACACCGACCAAGGACAGAACCCTCATAGACCAGAGTAGCCCTTACTCGCTATCACCTTTAAGCGCAAAAAGCCAAAAGCTCCTTCGCTCCCCAAGAAAAGCCACGAGGAAAATTTCTAGGATACCTTTCAAGGTGATAAGAGATAATGGAATTTTTTTTAAGGGCCTAGAGGATTTGAATAGAGTTTTTAAAATCAACTTTTTTGTGATGAAGTTGAATTTTTGATCTAATATATTATTTAATTTTATATGTAATATGTTTTATATTATTTTAATTTATTACAAAAACTTTGTATTTATTATCTAAAATTTATGTATATATGTGTTAATTAAAAACAATGCATCTTAGAGACAAATTATTGTACAATATTCCAAAGTTTTGGTTAAAAAAATAAAAAAAAAAAATGAAGCAAAATTCTGTGAAAAAACAATTTTGGTTGTGTTATTTGTTGAAAGGTATTAGACGCCCCCGAACTGCAGGACGATTTCTACTTGAACCTGGTAGATTGGTCGTCACAAAACGTACTAAGCGTCGGTCTCGGGAGCTGCGTTTACCTCTGGTCCGCTTGCACTAGTCAAGTCACGAGGCTCTGCGACCTCTCCGCCGACGGCAACAGTGTCACGTCCGTTGCCTGGAACGAGAGAGGAAACCTCGTGGCCGTTGGCACTCACCTTGGCTACATCCAGGTATGTCTTTTTTTTTTCAGGTGCTAATAGGGATGTTGATTTTCTATCGATTTTTGGATACGATTTTTTCATTTTCGATTGTATCGATATATCGCCAGAAATCTTAAATATCGTTTCCGATTTTTTTTACTTACCAGGACTACCTTTTTTTTAGCTATTGATCGTAAAAATTGTTATTTTTGAATAGGCATCAGTTATCCACGATTATCGTTAAAAAATCGATTTTTTTATAAAAGTATCGTTAGAAATTCGATTTTTTTAATGGTATCGTTTAAAAATCGATTTCTTTATAAAAGTATCGTTTAAAAATCGATTTTCTTTTAAAAGTATCGTTAAAAAATCTGTTTTTTTATGAAAGTATCGTTAAAAATCGATTTTTTAAAAAAAGTATCGTTAAAAAATCGATTTTTTAATAAAAGTATCGTGAAAAAATGAATTTTTAAATAAAAGTATCGATTTTTGATATCGATTTTCTTAAATCAATGTCTAAAACGATAGTTTCTAAAAAATCGATTATATCGAAAACGATTTTTTTGAAAAAAATTAACATCCCTTGGTGCTAAGGGATTCATTCCCTGTTTTGTCACAATATCACAAATTTTGTACTCTGTTAATTTCTTAGAGTAAAAAGTCATTTAAAAAAAAATAAGTCGAAATTCACTCTAAAAAAGTTACTTTGAATTTCTTTTTCAAAAATATTCAATCTGGAAATTTTAGGTTGCAGTAATAATATTGATTTCAACGGATGCAAAATAATGAAATTGCAAGTTTTGAATTTATTCACTCAAATGTTTAAAAAAACAAAAAAAAAATTGTATTGAAGTCAAAATTTCAAGTATTTGAAGAATGGATTTCCCGCAAATTTTTGGTAATGTATTGAAAGTAATGTTTTATCTTAATGTCTCGAAGCAATAGATAAATTCGATGAGATTTAGAGGTCCGACGAAAATTGAATGTTTTTTTGTCCTCGTGAAAGAGAACGTGTTTGAATTGTCGAAAGATAAAAGCGTGAGTCGCGTTACGTATTCTTTTCAGGTCCGAAAATTTGCCCGGAACAAAAAACTGAATGCATTTTTGAAAAATGAATACAAATTAGGGTTCATTTATTATTCCCTTGGAAAGAGTCAAAAACTTCTTTTTCTTTGCCTTTCGAAAGTATTATTTGAAGAATAGTCTACTTTCGAAATAATTTTAGGTGCGTCCAAAAATAGGAATGTTTTTTTCATGAATTTTACGAAATTTTTGAAAAATTACGTGATGAATAAAAATTTACAGGTTTTTTAATTTTTTTATGGTTATATTACGTTCCTGTTTTCAATCTCTGAAAAAAAATACTTCGAAATAAACGAAATACATTTTGAGAATTTCTAAAGTTCTTTAGTTGTGAGCTATCAAATTTCTTTGTATAAGACAATACATGTGTTTTGATTTCTGGAAATGAATTAATTCTTCGAGTCAAGTTATTTTTTTAGTTATTAAATTGGTTTAAAATTTCATAATTTATAAAAATTGATAAGTTGCCGAATTTGTCACTTTTTCTGAATTCTTGTTTTTCCAAAATCTAGTGTCTAACGGTTGTATTAAAAAAAAAATTTTTATAGTAACTGCGTTCCTAATTTCATATTCTGAAAAGTATTTTAGCGTAAATAATATGAATTCTGATATTTCATTAAATTTTTTTATATGTATATTTATAACAAAATGTGTTTTTTAAATTCAAGAAATTAAGTGAATTCATCAAAAGGTTATTTTTCTAATTTTTAAAAAAATATAACACTTTAAAAAATAATATTTAAATAATAGTATCATTGTCAAACTTTAGGCACGTGCAAAAAAATAAAATTTGTATTCCTAATATAACCGTAGCAGTTTGTAAAAGTCGATTTATGAAACTTACGACAAAATTTTATGAATTTAGAAAATTATCAAAATTAACAAGTTATTCTAAATAGTTCACTATTTAGAAATTTTTTGGATTTTCGGATTTCTGAAATCTTCTTTTTGCTAGTTAGATTACAAAAAAAAATTTTTTTATTAATCTTTCCATGGTTACTCCATTTCGATTTTCAGATTCGGAGAAATCCTTAAATTTCATAATTTTAGAACTTTCAAATTTATTTATAAATATCAAAAAGTGTTTCAAATTCAAGAAAAAAAGTAAACTCTTCAAGTTCTGTTTTTTTTAAATCCTCAAAATAATGTAGATTATGTTTGAAAAATAGTCTATGTTCGAAATAATTTTAGGCTTGTCAAAAAAATCCAAACTTTGTTTTCCTTGCATAAATGAGCGGTTGAAAACAAAAGACAAAGTAATAAGAGACGAATATAAAGTGGCAATTCCATATTTTCTGTCGCTTGCTAGTTTGTAACCGCTCAAATAATTCTTGTAGTTTATAGGTTTGAATTTTTACTCAATTTTTTCTTTTAGTCCCTCAAAGTTATTAGAAATTTTTTAAAAAAAGGATAGGTGTTAGAAATCAAATTAACATTTTTTTTTATTTGCATACTTTGTGGATTTTCGGAAACTTTTACAGTTGGATTAAAAAAAAAAAAGTAATTTTTTCTTGAACTTTATTTATTGTTATCGCATGTCGATTTTAAAATTTTGGAAAATACTTTTACTTAAATAATTTAAATTTTGGGACTTTTGAAAATTCTGTTTCTAAAATCCAAGAATAAAGAAAATAATTCTTCGAGCTCCATTGTTTTTCCAGTCTTCGGGAAAATTTAGTTTCATCAAAATAACGCAAGTTACAGTTTTTCTTAGTAAAAAAAAACATTTCATTTATCATTCTTATTATTTATATTATTACATTTTATTATGTTATGTATTATTTTATATTATTTTATTATATATAATATTATTTTTATTTTATATATATATATATATTAGGGATGTTCGATACCGCATTGTATCCTTTTCTTGCTTATTATAGCTGTCGTTTAGCGAGAGAGAGAAGCCAATAGTATCGAACATCCCTAATATATATATTATTACATGATATTAATTATTTAAAAAAAACATCGAAAATCCGCAAAATTTTCAGGAATTAAAAAAAAAACAGTTTTTCGTGTGTATTCAACTCCAAAAATATTTTTTTATTCTATTTGAAATTTCATTATATGAATAAGTTCAAACTTTCTATTCACAATGCGATTTCCATTATTTGGTGCAATTTCATCAAATTTTCCGAATTGACACAACTTTCTAAAATGTTTCATCAAACAGTATTAAAGGTTTCGAAAAAAGTTCTTTCTCATATTTTCCAAAATAACTTACCTTTGTGCAATCCAAGACTTTACTAAATTTCTCTTGAAATTCATTCTCATCTTTGCCTTTTTTTCTTCTTTTTTCGAGCTAAAGAGGTGAAAACGTTTATACAACATTTTGGGTCTGTTTATCCCTTATCTTGTTTCCTGCAAGAGATCGAAAATCGGGCCTTAAAAATACAGATAGTAAATTTCTCCGATCGTGTCTTCCCAGATAAGAAGGAGCCAAGTCACCTATTTACCTTTCTGACTTTTTCGCGTATTCTCCGTCATCCATTGCGTGTTTATTCTGCATATTTTTATCAGTTTCACGTCTGTCAATAAAAAAAAAAAAAAAAAACATTGAGATAAATAAAAGTCAACTCGGTTTTTGCACATTCTCTCAATGACCCGATGTAAAATTGTTTTTAATCTCCACCCTAATTAAATTTCAAACTTTTGCGACATTGAAGACCACTGATAAAAGTAATCTCAGGAAAAAAAAATCGCGTTTTTTTTAACTGTAGAAACACAGTTTTGTAACGATGTGGAGAAAATGGATGTCACAACAATATTTTTTTTTTTATAAAAATTTGTATTGACAAACCGAATCATTTTTGATAATTTATATAAATCGATTATTTTGAATTTCATCTATATTATAAATAAATAAATTGAATTTTTCATTTATTTTGAATTTTCAAGGCTGATTCTTCCATCAAATTTATTACAAAATGAAAGTTAAAAATAGTTAAAGTTATGTATTAAATTCATAAAAAATAAAATTTTTGAAATAAAAAAATTGGGGATTTTGATATTTTAGGTAAATTTTGTTAAAATCAACTTATGGTCGTTAATAACTAATTGAAATTTTTAATATGTCAACAAAAAATTTGAATTTTAAAAATTCATATAAAAATTAATGTAAAAATGCATATAATTATGACATAAAATAACATAAAATTATTACAAAAAATTCGTATTTTTGATTATTTATTATTATTAATTATTTAATTTCATTATTTTTATAAATTATTTTGAATATTAAAAATACAATAAATTATATTCAAAAATATTATTACATAAACAATTAATATAAAAATTCATATAAACTATCTGTTTGAACTCTAAATTTTTATTTTTCAATTTTCGTTAACTATTTTACCTTGCAACTTTGCAGTAAATTCGATAAAAAAATCTGTATCAAAAATTAATAAGTTTGAAATACTTTATATTAATTATGAGAAAAATTCCTTCATTTGTGAGTAATAAAAGTTTATAAAAATGTAGGCTGTTCGGTTTTTTGATGCAAAGTATTTACATTTTCAAAATTTATCATCCAAAATATCGCGATCGTGCATTTTTCTAATCTCGGAATTTTTATTTTTCAAGAATTCAATTCATAATCATAACTATTTTCAATTTTTTTGTTCATCTTTTTTTTACTTTAATTTTGTAGTAAGTTCAATAAAAAAAATTGTCATTCAAAAATTAATAAGATCTGGAATCAATTTTTTTAATTATTCAAATTTCTTTTAACTGCAATTATGGATTCTTAAAAATGTAATAAATATGGTTTTTCGATATAAATTTTGCGATTCATTTTAATTGTAGTAAATTCTATTTTTGAAAATTCTCATACAATTTAAAATAATGTACAATTCATTATTTTATTGATTGGTAAAATTTTTTTGATAAAATATTTAATTTTCTGAATCCCAACGTGAAAAATTAAATTTTTCAGTAACAAAATTTTTTCATCAGTAAAAATCTGCACGATTGATGATTATACTTCTTTTTAACAGGGATCGATTGTTCTTGTAGATTATATTATAATTATATGTATAAATATATAATGATATTTTATAATATATGAGACATCGATAGATTAACCATAAGAATTTCAATTTTCGTTAAAAAAAATTATTCATCTCACGTTCCTTTATTTTTATTTATTTTTTTTCCCCCATAAGGATGCATAGTGAATTTATGAATTTTGGTTTATAATATTTTGTATATTTTTTATAGCCTTACTTTGGAAAAACAAAACTCATGTGAAATTGAAACAAGTTCAACGATTCGTTAAGTTGATCACAAATACAATGTGAAAATGGGGAAGAAATTTTCAGTTATCATGGATGAATGTATAAGTTTTCGATTGTTTGGTATGACTTTGTAATTTTCATATTTTTCGAAACGTAATGTATCTGATTATTGGAAAAAATTTTTATTTCTGCACAAATTAGATATTATCATTTTGTTAAAATTTGTAAAAATCATATGAAAGATTAAAATTTTTTTGTTTTTTGTTTTTTTTTAATATCATCTTACATAAAAAGAAATGTATGGTTTCAGCAACAAAATCATTAAGTAAAATATGGACCAACCAAAGTTATGGTTATGTCAACTATAGTTTTTGTTATAAAAATTGCATATGGTTTTTCATAATGGAAACTTTGGTTACCATATCTAAAACTTTTGATGTTCATTTAGTAAAATATTTTATTCAACGCCATGTGGAAAAAGCCACTCTTCTACATGCTCGGGCGATGGAAAACTGGCATTTCCATAGATTATTGAATAAAATATAGTCCTTGACTAGTGTGAAACAATTTTTTTCAACTCATCTGAAACTTTGACAGTGTCTTACAAATGTCTTGTAAAGTGTCTTGAACATTGTCTTACAACTGTCTTAACAGTGTCTTAAATAGTGCCTTAACATGTATCTTACGAAGTGTCCTGACATACCTTGACATGCGTTGTGTTATGTTGGTTAGGTTAGGTTAGATAATTCATTAAAAAAAAAAACTTTTACACACTAGTGAAGGAATATACTATTACCTAATGAACGATTGCTGTGACCAAACATTTCTTTCTATGCACATGTACTCAGAATTTACACAATCACCACGATTGCGAGGAATTTTGGTAATGCATAGAATTTCCATGATTTATTATAACGTTTGTTTGGGTGCAAAAATGCCAGGTCTGGGACGTTGCCGCCAACAAACAAGTAAGCAAACTCCAAGGTCACAGTGCTCGCGTCGGCGCCCTCGCGTGGAATGGCGAGGTGCTGTCCTCCGGCAGCCGCGATCGGTTGATCCTGCAACGCGACGTCCGCACTCCATGCGTCGTCGGCGAGCGGCGCCTCGGCGCCCATCGACAAGAAGTCTGCGGGCTCAAGTGGTCACCGGACAACCAGTACCTGGCCTCTGGCGGTAACGATAACCGCCTTTACGTTTGGAATCTTCATTCCCTATCACCGGTGCAAACTTACACGGAGCACTTGGCCGCGGTGAAGGCCATCGCCTGGTCACCTCATCATCACGGACTCCTGGCTTCCGGTGGTGGAACGGCTGACCGCTGCATCCGATTCTGGAATACCCTGACAGGACAACCGATGCAGTGCGTGGATACTGGATCCCAGGTGAGGATAAAAAATGATTCAGTCGTTAGTATAATGTCGATATTTGAAAAAATACATGGAGAGAAATTTGTTGATGTCCTATATACAAATATAGATACTGCGTCAATAAAAATGGATGGGACGTCTATACAGGTTTGAACATCAACTGTTGTTAACATAACAATTGTTATATTAACAACATGATATCGAAATTTCAGTGATAAGAGAACAATGTTAGTAATACCAAAAATTATTTCGAATCATAAACAAAATGAAGAAATATTGGTGGAATTATTATTATTATTATTATTATTAATTATATTAGAATAATTAGAATTTTTATGATATAATTCTATATAACAATACATAATTATATTATAATTATTATAAATATTAATTATATTATAATAATTATTAGTACTAGTAGTATTTGCAACTGTTTTCTGAAAAAACTACAGAAATACTAAAAATCTCTCGGAGTACTATAAAATGCTACAGCATCTTATGAACACTTAAAAAAGTACGAAAATATATAAAATCTATGAGATATTAAAACTCCACGTAAATCTTAGTTTCCTACACATTTTTAAGAATATTGGATATTTATTGAAATTAGAATTCTACAGCATGGAATTCTAAAAATCTACAAAAAATTAAAAATCAATTGAAATTCCGGAAAGTCAAAATCGTTGTAAATTTCAATAATTTAGCATCGAATTCCAGAAATCTGTAGAGTGAATCTTAGAAATACAAGATCTCTATGTATTTACCAAAAATTCCCACAAAATTGCATGAAAACCATAAAATACGGAAATTTACGAAGCTGAAATACTTAAAAAAATATATTCTTTCAAGATTTTAAGATTTTTAATCCTCAACGATTCGGTGTCTGTAATAACATTAACAAATCTTATTAACAAATTTTACGAATTTCGGAGTCTCAAAGTTACATAAATTTTGGAGTCCATAATTTATAAATTTTGCAGTCCAGAGAGTTTCATGATTATTAATGTCGTTTTTACTATATTTGATATCATATAAACGATATATGTGAGGATCTTCACTCTGAATATCTTTATGACGAATCGTCATCCATATTGATGTAATATCCAGAATGTATACGCTCCGTAATATTTTTCAAAAATCCTCTTTCTCAATCCCGATCCTCGGAGCAAATTTCGTATGAAAAAAATTTTTCATGATTTTTCGTCACAACACCCTGTATCACATAAAATAGGAATGGTTTACAACTTGACAGATAAGGCAAAAAAATTGGCTAGTAATCAATTTCATAGGAATAATTTGACCATAGTAAATAGAATTTTGAAAAATAGCTATTATCCTGAACAATTTATAGAGAAGTTTATGAAAAAGAGAATTAATATTATTTCGCGATCTGATAAAAATATAATTGATGATAACATTCAAAATACCAAGGTCATGATGATTTTACCTTATATTCGTGATTTATCTTTTTCTTTTCAAAGAATTAATAATAGATATAAGCTATGGACTGTTTTCAAAGTACAAAATAAGATTAACAATGATATTATAAAAATAGGAAAAGATTACCCTTAGGAGATAACCAAGGATTGGTTTATGAATTGAATTGTAAAGACTGTAGGTCTTTTTATATTGGGGAAACTATACGAAAATTGAAAACTAGAATTAAAGGACATGAAATAGTATATTTCACAACAAGTTGAGTATCGGGAGTTTTACCGTAGACGTCAATTGGCGGCGCAGAGCCATATAGGTTAGTGCGGAGAATTGTGGGCAAGCCGCTCCGCGGCTTGCCTACAATTTTTCACACTAACTCATATGGTTTTGCTTGCCGACTTGACGTTTATGGTGAATCTGTCGATACTCAACGAGTTGTGAACTACATTTTCCACAACGAGTACAGTGTGTCCCAAATTCATAGGGGCACCCAGTTTTTTAGTCAAATTTTTAATGTTTTTCAACCAAACAAATCTTAATTTGCACAAGCTATTTCT
>JAPYZL010193536.1:0-10869 GCA_030522825.1 Platygaster orseoliae | reverse complement strand
CAGTGGAAAGTAGGAAGAGGTCTCATTATGAAAATTCGATAGTATATGACCCACTGAATATAACCCTAGAAGGGTTTTTCAAAGTTAGCTCTTGTTTAGGAGTAATGAATTATTTAAATTTTTATAAATCACGTTCCCTACTTCAGTCAATTTTCACTCGATTTCTACAGTCAAAAAATGAAAATGTATGTTTTGATAGTCAAGGAAAGCATTTCTTTAATCAAAATTGCAAAAATCTTGTTAGTTTAACAAATGAAAATCAACGAAAAAACCATTATTCTAAACAGGCGCGGATCTAGGGGGAGTGTTTGGAGGGTTCAACCCCCCCCCCCGTAATTATTTTTTTTGGTCATATAAGAAATCAAATTTGAGAGTTTGATGACCTTCTTTTTTAGAAATCAAAAGATGGGAATTCGGACCCCCCCCCCCTCGAAATAATTTTCTGAATCCGCCCCTGATTCTAAAGAACTCAAGATCGCCCCGGTCGATTATTTGCTGTTATTTCCAGTCCATTATAGTCCCCAGTAAATATTTACGTCGTGATATCATGTACGCATACACTTGTTGCAGCAATAGCATGTCATCATGATATCACAGGATGACATGACGTCATAATGAAGTCATTATGATATCACGACATGACATGATGTTATAATAAAGTCACAGTGACGTCATATGATGACATGTCATGCCATGATATCATGATGACATGCTATTGCTGCAACAAATGTATGCGTACATGATGTCACGATCTAAAATGTTTACTGGGTCATTGTAGTCGGTCCCTTCGAGCCGGGAAATACTGGGAAATACAGTTTGCCTCAAAAGAGAAACTACAATGACTAATGGGCTGGAAATCATCGGCCGGGGCGATTTTGAGTGCTTTAGGATAATGGTTTTTTCATTGATTTTCATTGGTATTAGCCGAGTTGCGGTAATTTTTAAATTTCCGAGTTGCGGTCGTATTCGAGTTGCGGTAATTTTCAAATTTCCGAGTGGCGGTCGTATCCGCGAGTTGCGGTGATTTTTCAACTTCCGAGTTGCGGTCTTACCCGAGTTACGGTATTTTTGGAATCATGTTTCATTCTACTACTGGAATAACGACGGTCCAGAAGAGAATAAATATTATGAATTATACAGGGTGTACCAATATCACCGTACCAAAAAGAAATCCAATCGTCCTTTACGAGTTTGAAGTCGAAAAGTCCTTTGCCATTTTTTACAAAACTCAAAATTAAAAAAGTTATTCAAGTTTAAAATTTAAACAATAAATCCGCTTTATGGACAAGTGGGGATGAAAACTACAAATTGAACTCTAACCGAATTTTTTTCATATTTTTCTGAGTCGAAAATTCCTTTGCCGCTTTTCACAAAACTGAAAACCAAAAAAGATATTCAAGTTTGAAATTTGAGAAATCTGATTTTGGTTGAAACTTCTAACTTGAATAGCTTTTTTGATTTTGAGTTTTGCGAAAAGTAGCAAAGGACTTTTAGACTCAGAAAAATATGAAGAAAATTTAAGTAAATTTTGGTACGTACCCCAGTAAACATTCGTGACGATTCGTGATCTGTACATCACGTGGTGATGTCATATCGCAGACATTTGCCGCCGCATATGATGTCATCAGGATATCACGGCGTGACATGCATGATGTGATGTCACCATGACGTCATGATGACGACAAATTATGTTATGTCACGCGGTGATATCATGATCATATCATATGCGGCGGCAAATGTCTGCGATGACATCACCGCGTGATGTACAATCACGAATCGTCACGAATGTTTACTGTGGTGGTTTTCATGCTCACTCCTCGTAAGAGAGGGTTTATTGATTGAATTTGAGTTTGAGCATTGTCACGAGAGAGATATTTAACTTTCGCACTGGAAAATAAGCACGCTGAAATATGAAATTTTTTTCATTCATTCCACTTTTAACGCAACTAGGATACGACCGCAACTCGGAAGTTTGAAAATTACCGCAATTCGGATATGACTGCAACTCGGAACTGAAAATTATGGGTTTTACCACAATTCGGTATCAACCTTTTCATTTGTTAAACTAACAAGATTTTTGCAATTGTTTAAAATAAATGTTTTCCTTGACTATCAAAACATACATCTTCGTTTTTTGATTGAAGAAATCGAGTGAAAATTGACTGAAATAGGGAACGTGATTTATAAAAATTTAAATAATTTATTAGTCGTAAACAAGAGCTAACTTTAAAAACTCCTTCTGGGGGTAAATTCAGTAGGTCATGTACTGTCGTATTTTCATAATGAGACATCTTCTTACTTCAGAAAGTTAAAATTTGTCGCACACTGTTATATTTTGTTACGCAAGAATTTAGCAGAAAAAATTAATTTTTCTCAAAAATATGGACATGTGTACCAGCTTGAGACTTAAGGTAGCACACATCAACCGAATGTGAAAACGTTTGATTTTATTCGACAGATTATAGTTAATTATAGTTTGTTACGCAAGAATTTTGCGGAAAAATATAATTTTTCTTCAAAATATGGACATGTGTGCCAGCTTAAGAATTTTAAGCTAGCACACATCAACCAAATTTGAAAATGTCTGATTTTATTCGATAGATTATAGTTATTATAGTTTTTTACGCAAGAATTTAGCGGAAAAAAAAATTTTCTCATAAATATAGACATGTGTACCAGCTTCAGACTTTCAAGCTAGCACACATGGACCGAATAGGAAAATGTTTATTTTTTTTTGGACAGATTATTCCTGATTATAGTTTGTTACGCCAGAATTAAGCGGAAAAAATAAATTTTTCTCAAAAATATGGACATGTGTGCCAGCTTAAGACTCGTTCTATCTACAACTCGATATCAATTCAATTTTATTGGGTTCAGTGGAAATATAAAATATAATTGTACTCAAATTCATACGATAGCGCCTAGTAAAAACCTAGGCACACTTTTTTTCATTTCTGTATTTTCATGGCAAGTAAAAAATAGAATAACAGATATTGGCTTAATGAAAGCTCCATTGAATTCGACAGAGCGCAATAAAGATAATAATATGAGAATTATCTAATGTTTGAAAAATATTGTACACCGCATAACTGAATGGCCATGAAATTATTGAATAAATGCCTTTTGTTATAGAAACTTCTAGAATTATTGACAAGAAATTGCCTGATTTTCTTTCAACTGTAATAAAACGATGCGAAAAGATCGTTTTATTTAGTTAAATAATAAAATGACTCGATGAGATTATTGCAAATACATAAAGACTTTTTTGTTTCTATTTTATAAAGATGAAATGATTTGTAGCAACTATAAGAATACAGCAGGGAATTGAATAAAATAATTCTTGAGATCATTATCATTGAATCATAAAGATTAGCTCATTACTGTGTACTTATCACTAAGTAATACGATTGCATGGAAAAAACTAAATAATAAGATAAAAGAATACTCAGAGATAATGAAAATGAAAAAACAGTATTTGTCATATTTTTGTTAAATTTTAAGATAACTACTACATCTATTCAATCAAACCGCCTTATTCATGAAAAATCATCATAAAGTTATACGAATTGACATTTCGATTGAGAAATAAAGTTATATGATACAAAAAGACTATGTACTTACATTTAAAAATATCGTTGAACTATCAAATAATAGTGCTTGGCAATCATTGACATTACTGAATAAAATGAAAAATCGTTTACCTTTTTTCAAAATACAGGACAGAAATTCTGGATTCATTACCATGTTGTATTAAACAGTTTCTTTTTGCTGATATCTCGATCATGTTTGACTAAAATTAACCACCACATTTCCATTTTGTGCATCACAAATTTTATTATTTCACTTGTAAAATTTGTAAGTAATAAACTACGAAATCGCGTTGCTTTTTTTTCTTGTAATATAAAAGAAAGACGCATAAGACTTGACGTAATTTTGGCAAATATAAGTAATTTAGGAAAATTTGTTATTCATACTCGTACAGCATAGCCTTCGCAACAGTTTTTGCAATTTCCTTGCTCATTAACTTCTCAGCAATAGCTAGCCCAAATGCAAATGAGGTTGCTGGTCCCTTGCTGGTTATAACGTTTCCTAAAACAGTCGAACGATGTTAATTCATTCACACCAACTCTCGATCGCAGATTTCACTATTATGAAATTCCATATTTTATGTATTTAAAAAAGATAATAATAATACTGAAGTACACAATATATTGATCGTTTCTTGAAAAATCTACACTGAGACAATTGTTGATGATTTTGTACCATCTATGACGACTTTGTCTTCGTCGATGTATGTGTAATCTTGGTCTACGAGTTGATCCTTTAAGGACGGGTAAGAAGTGATTTTTTTGCCTTTGGCGACACCATGGGCTTTCAAAACCGTCGGCGCAGCACAGATGGCTGCAATCACCCCATTATTCGCTTCTTGCTTCTTCAACATTTCCCCAACTTGCGACGACTGTGTAATTGTTTTAACATTAGACATCGTCATCGACAGTTACATGCTGTTGCACTGTTACAAATTCCTTTAATTTTTTGTTTATTGTTTCTCATTTCTCTTATTAAAATATAAGTAGAGAGAATTTTATAGTTTGTCATACTACTGACAAGATAAATGTAATGTTGATACTTACAAATTAATCAGAAATTGTATACTAATGCAACAATATGTAGTTATTTGACTTATGATTTAGGTATTTGGTTGAATGCAATTCCATGTACCATTTTCAATATGGTTTTGACTTTAGTAACTCACTCGGAATAAACGTATCAAAAATGAACAAAATAAACTTTGTACTAAATTTCAATAAATAAAAACTAAACTGTATTTTAATTTGCTACGAAACAGGTGTATAATTTTAAAAAACGTAAAAGAAAAATGATAAATTAACTCTTCTCATTAAAGAAACTTAGTTACTTTTTGTACAAAGGTTACTGTCGCTGATGACAAATGTATTTGCAAAATAAATAAAAGCATTTTGCATTACCCAGTTGTACCCTAACTATGTTTTATTCATAATCTAGTCCAATTAGAAAAATCACTTACTTTGGCCAAAGCTTTGGAACCTTCCAAACCACCCGGCAAAATAATAGCATCAAATTTTCGATCTTTGATATTTTCCAATTTTTCATCAGTGCAAATCTTCACATCGCGACTACATTTGATGCATTGGCTGTCGGAAATATTGGCTATTGTCACTTGTATCTAGAAAGTAAAAGGTTAAACGTTGTTTATGAGTCTTCTTCTTTATGAATATTGCAGCAGTTTAATGTCTTAACAAATTTAATGTCATGTGGAAATAATTTAACTATTGATAATGTCAATAATAATAAAATAATTATTTATCCAGAATACTAACACTTAAATGAGATTTTTCTCGTCAACTTCTGACATAATAATAAAATAAAAAAATGAAAAAAGAAGTTAATGTCATAAATGTACATGAAAAAATGTTTTAAGATAGACCATTCGAATATTGATGTGAATAAAGTTTTGAAATATTTATCTCAAATACATATTCAGTTCCATATAATTGAAGTTACTTTATTTTCCCACGAGACTATTATTGAAATGTTTTCCTTGGTAATTTCAATTATGATAATGATATTAAAAAAATATGCAATGAACATTTTCTAACAAAGACATTATTGCTTATTTATTCAGAAATTGAAACAGCATATTCTACAACCTATGAGAAAAGTCTTTGAAAAAACTGATGAAAATAATTATGGTTTTTTTTTCTACTAACTGTGATTGTTATTTTAATAAATATAACATGAGAAAACATTTGAAGATACAAGATTTAAATATGAATGTCAATAAATTATTTCAATGTTCATTTTTAATATATTTTCAGTCACATGCAATAGAAATTTTTCATTAGTAGTTATCGCTCGGTGAAGAATGTAAGCTCTTTTGGGGCTTTTGATATTATGTATCTAGTGGGTTGTGAACTATGACGTTATACAGGGTGTCCCAAAGTCCGCGATACAAAAAAAAAAAATTCTGAATTTTTTTTTCAATTTCAAGTCGAAAGGTCCTTTACCACTTTTTGCAAAACTGAAAAACAAAGAAGTTATTCAAGTTTGAAATCTGAACAATAAACGCGCTCTTACAAGGAGTTGGGATAAAAACCACGGACCAAACTCTGTTCAAATTTTCTTCATATTTTTTTGAGTCGAAAACTCAAAATCAAAAAAGATATTCGTGTTACAAGTTTCGACCAATCAGATTTCTCAGATTTTAAATTTGAATATCTTTTTTGATTTTGAGTTTTATAAAAAATGGCAAAGGACTTTTCGACTCAGAAAAATATGAAAAAAATTTGGATAGAGTTTGGTCCATGGTTTTTACCCTTACTCCTCATAAGAGCGAGCGCATTTATTGTTTAAATTTCAAACTTGAATAACTTCTTTGTTTTTGAGTTTTGCAAAAAGTGGTAAAAGACTTTTCGACTCGAAATTGAAAAAGGAATTAACGATTTTTTTTGTATCGTGGACTTTGGGACACCCTGTATATCAGATTTATAGTAGGTTTTTTGTTAATTTTCGAAGATGTTTCTATTTCTATTTATATTTTTTGAACTTCTGTCATTTTTTTGTTAAAGTATTCTGAAGAGGGTTTAAAACTAACACCGAAAGCTAAATAAAAAAGGAATATTTAGAAAATCGAACATTTAGCTCGGAGTTATTGAATGTTAAGACTTATAAATTATTTAATTTTTTCAGAAGACGATTATTTGAATGTTTCTCTCGCTAATTTTAGGTAAAAATATTGAATAAAGAAATAAAGATCCAATATTTAAAAAAAAGACATTCTTCTTTCTTTATTTTAAAATTCAAACAGCATACTTAATAACGTATGAGACGTGTCTGAAAAAAACAATAAAAAAAATTGATGGTTTATCGAATGTGATTATTCATAAATAAAAAAAATTTGTTAATAACATGATTATTACATAAAAAAAACATTTCAAGATACTTAACTCAAATATTGATGTAAATAAAGTTTTGATTCGATCCCAAATACGTATTCAGTTCCATATAATTAAAACTATTTAATTTTTCTACAAGACTATTATTCAAATGTTTTCCTTGGTTATTTCAGGTTTAATTTAAAATATAAAAAAATATGCAATCAATATTTTTCAACAAAGACATTATTATTTCTCTATTCTGAAGTTTAAACAGCATATTCTACAACCTATGAGAAAAGTTTTTGAAAAAACAAATGAGAAATAGGTATGGGTTTTTTGACTAACTGCGATTGTAAATATAATAAATATAACATGAGAAAACATTTGAAGATACAAAATTCAAATATGAATGTCAATCAACTATTGAAATGTTCATTTTAAATATATTTTAAGTTACATACAATAAAAATTTATCAATTTTTATAAAAGATTATTATTTTAATGTTTTTCTCCTTAATTTTTGGTGTAATAATAAAAAAATAGGATCAAATATTTTTTAGAAAGATATTTTTATTTCTATATTTTGAAACTGTCACTGCATATTCTATAACCTATTAGACGTGGCTGAAAAAAACCATTAAAAATATTGTTTCTTCTTTATATGACAATATTCATGAATAAGAAAAATTTATTTATATCATAAAGAAACATAAAAAAACATTTTCAGATACACAATTCAAATATTGATGAAAATAATGATTTGAAATGTTCATCTCAAATACATGATCAGTTCCATATAATTGAAATTATTCAATTTTTCTACATATAATTTAAATATTTTCCTTTGTAATTTCAGGTATAATAATAATATAAAAAAAATTTTATGAATATTTTGTTACATAAACATTATTTCTCTGATCTGAAATTTAAACAGCATATTCCACAACCTATCAGAAAAGTCTTTAAAAAAACTAATCAAAAATAATTTTTGTTTTTTTACTAACTGCGATTGTTAATATAGTAAATATTACATGAGACAACATTTGAAGACACAAGATCCAAATATGAATGTCAATAAAGTATTAAAATGTTCTAAGGGGCGGGTAAGGGATAACTCGAAACAAAAAACACTTTTATCGCTGATTTTTCAAGGAGATACAGCTCAAGCAAATTTATTCAAACTTCTTTTAAATTATAAAGCATCATTTAGAGAATATTTTGTCAAATTTTTGTAATTATACATTGAAAAATAAGCCGGCGACAGAGCATTTCCCAAAACGTCTTTTTGAAAACACGTTGTACAGTGAACCAGAGCTGCCAGATCGCGGTATTTGTCTCTTTCTAGCTTCGAACCCAGACGTAAGCTAGAAAGAGACAAAAAACCGCGATCTGGCAGCTCTGCAGTGAACACGATAACTCGGCGTAGAATTACCGGAAATCAAAAAAGTTGGTAAATCCACTTGAAGCAAGAGTTGATTCCCCCCCCCCCCCCAAACAGTTAGAAAGTTATTATTTTCGTTTTTCAACAATTCGTGATCTATTGAAGCAAAAAATGTGATTATTCGCTAAATTTTCCGCCATTTCTTAAGTGAAAAATTACTTACATGAAAATAGAAAATTTTCAATAACGGAGAGGGGGGGCATTATATACCATGAAAGTATGTTCCAAGTTTGAAAAGTATGGGTCGAGTAGATTTTACAGAATCGTGTTTACGGACTCAAAATATTGGTTTTCAGAAAAACGCGTTTATAATTTGTTTATTACTCTTACACTAAATCATCAATTTATTTGAAATTGTGACACAACATTTTCGAAACGTTAAACTTTAAGAAAATGTAAAAAAAGAAAATCAATTTTCTGAATCTGCTTATTCCTTACTACCCCTTTAAATATATTTCAAGTTACATACAATAGAAGTTATTTGGTTTTTTCAGAAAACTATTGTTTAATGTTTCTCTCACGAATTTTGGGTATAATGATGAAATAAAGAAAAAATATTTTTAACAAAGATAATTTTATTTCTATATTTTGAAATTAAAACAGCATATTCTACAACCTATAAGAGGACATACTTGAATTATGAAAGACTATTAAGGGGGGGGGGGGTTCGAAATTATTTGATTTTTTCAGAAAACTATTGTTTAATGTTTCTCTCACCAATTTTCATTATAATGATGAAATAAAGAAAAAATATTTTGAACAAAGATATTTTTATTCCTATATTTTGAAATGAAAACAGCATATTCTACAACCTATAAGAGGCCATATTTGAATTATGTACTCTATTAGGCGGGGGAAAGGGTTCGACCCGATCTTACAAAATTTTAAGTGGGGGAGGCAGGGGAGGGGTCATTGAAAACCTTATGTAAGAAAAAAGATGCCTATATTGTAACGAATATGCCATTGTAAAAATAATTTTTTTCCATTGTACTAGCAGAAAGATCTAATCTAACCTAACATCACTTTCAATAAAAAATATTTTTAATCGATATGTATTCGCTCAATAAAAAAAAAAACAAAAAAGTTATACAAAAGCTTAATTTTTGACCATATTAATCATTTCAGTGGAATAAAATATCAGTGAATAGTTATTGGCGCTTATCGCACATTTCTTCAAATGAATAATAATAATAATAATAATAATAATAATAATAATAATGATGATGATGATGATAATAATAATAATACAGTGTGCTTAGAAATTCATAAAAATTTTAATCCTATTTGAAGGGTTATAGTAACCTTCATGTGTCTCTTGTTCCAAACATTGAAAGTTTAACGAAAAGAAAAAATAAATAAATTCCTCATTTCTCGTCAAGGAAAAGTTCATGCTAAAAATTTTTTTGAAGACTATAAAGTTTGCTGTTCTGGCTGAAGAGTCCTACAAAAAAGCTGAAAAATTTTTCTCCTGAAAACTCATATTTTTTTTTCGTTTAATTTTAAACGTTTGGAACTTCAGGTACATGTAAGATTCAGTATTCAAAGAGATGTGAATAAAATGATATTAGTTGTAATAATGTGTTTTATTCACATAGCAGTATTGTAAATTTATTCAATATGTTTACGGTAATTTACAAATATTTCGATATTACGTACGATTACAAGGGGGGGAAGGGGTTCGACTGGATCTTATGAAATCTTACATAGAGGGAGGGGGATGTTGAAAATGGCAAAAAAATGTCTTACGTAATTGAAGTATGGCCCTTAAGATGAGTTGAAGAAAAAACAAATGAAAAAATGCATGGTTTTTTTTTCATTGCGATTATTCATAAATTAGATAAATTTGTTTACATCACAAATATAACATGAAAAAATATTTTAAGATACACAATTCAAATATGTATGTCAACAAATTATTGAAAAGTTCATTTTGAATACAATTTCAGTTTAATATAATTGTAATTACCAACATTTTCTATAAGACTATTATTTAAATAATTTCCATTGCTCATTTTGAGTATAAGACTAAGATTAAAAAAAAAACTCGAATATTCTCCAATGTAGATATTTTAAGAAAAAATGTGTGCAAAGCAAACATTTCAGCGATAAATTATTCATAGAATGACTAATGTAAGTTTGGAAAATTGGGTATAAGATTGTCAATCTTTTACGAAAAAGAATATTTGTAGGAAAAAGATGCAGCGATCGAAAAGCTTACACCAGAGCGACGCAATATATCCGCTGTTGTGACAGCTTCCATTTCCTCGGCGCCGTCGGCTAAAAGGAGAATCGCCGTTTTCACCGGAGTCTCTGCCATGGCTAAATTTTAGTAACCTCAAACTAGCGCGTATTTTTATGCTGCAGCAGACAGTTTGATTAAAATGCAGTTTAAGAACGTACCTTTCGAGCCCCTGTAAAAAATTGAGTTTTTGGGCTAGAAAGGTGTACGACAGCTTGAAATGAAGCTTAATAGTTCTAGGGTTAAAATGCAGTTTAAGAACGTACCTTTCG
>JAPYZL010193514.1:0-14000 GCA_030522825.1 Platygaster orseoliae | reverse complement strand
TGACTGGACATTCAAAATGGCCGAAATTGTCAACATAAGTGAGGGTCATGAGTACCAACATAACGCCACCAAAAGATCAAAAATCGAACATACGTAGTTCGCGAAAATTCAAAATTCGCGATACTTTTTGAACAAACCTCGTATTCCTAATTCCGATCCAAAAGAAACAGTTAAAAATTTAAATAATATGAAAACGACAAAAAAATCATACATCTATAATAATTATAAAGTTGGTTGATGAAAATAAAAAGATTCCTGTACAGAATCGAAAAACGAACTATATGTTTCAAACCTAGAAGATTATTATTTATATTATATTATTATATAATATTTAATATTAAAAATAATATGATGATGAAAGTGATATTATATTATATAATATAATATATTATTTATTTATAAGTATAGTTATGAGATTGTATCTATTGTGTATACATTTTTTGTGCAGCGATCGACTGTGCATATTTTTTTGTGCAAATAGAAATTATAGCTTGCCTTTCATATACTAGAAAATCGTTGCAACAATTGATGAAAAATCTGAATTGCGTCCTCAGTGATTTTGATTTTTATAAAAAATGGCAAAATTCTTATGAGAATCAGAAATTTATTATAAAAATTCCGTTTTTTATAAAGTCAACCTTATGAAATTTTCATAACCAAAAAAATTTTCTTTTCAAGTGACCTTATAAAAACCAGTTACACTTTTATAAAAAATTTCAAAATCTTATAAAAAATGAAAATTAACTAAATCTTATCAAAAAAACTATTATAAAAAAAAAATCAACATTGAAAACGAAGAATTAAGGAAACCGAATACATAGTCATTAACTGAAATACAAAAATACATATAACCTGAAAAAGTCAGAGAGAAATTTTTTTGAAAAAACTGTTTGGATTAAAAAATTTTTTAAGAAACAAATTTTCCCATAAATTTGATACAGAAGAAAATTGTTTTCTGAAAATTTTTACAGAAAATAGAATTTTACAAGAAAAACTATTCTTATAAGGTAGTTCTTAGAAAATTACTTTTTTAAAAAAGTTTTTCTTAGAATAAAAATCACTATGAGTACAGATCAGCAACACAGGCAAGTATTGGTATTATTTCCAAGTATTTTTGAAGTACTTTTTTATAATTATAAACAAATTATTATGATAAAATTATTACTAATAACTCCATTCTTGAGAAACATTTGTCCATTTTAGGTTGATTACATTACAATACAAGTTAATGTTAATTCATATCTCAACGATCATCTTGGAGCCTCCAAGATGATCGTTGAGATATGAATTAATAATAAATAAGGAGCGAAGAAGAAAGTGAAGAGGGTTTTTCAATTGACAAGTTAATGTTATTATAAACAAAGATATCGTTTTTTTATGAATGTAAATAATTAAAATATGCACAATCGACCGCTGCAAAAAAATCTGTATGCACAATGTTAATAATGCACAAAAAATTTATGTACAATCGACACCCTCCCCTTCATTTTTTTGCATTTAAAAATAAGATTAAATTTTTTAAGTGTTCCTGATTCCGATCCAAAAGATAAAATAATAAATCAGAACTCTGATAATAACTAACAAACTTCATCTAAAATGTATGTTTCCCAGTAGACGTAAACAATCTCATTGTAAAAACCATAAAAACAACGATAAACATTTAAAAAAACACGAAAATATGACTTTTGCAGAAGACAATCACGACGACCGTCGCGCCTGCATCCGCGTCAACAATCCTCCAGGAGGTCGCAGTGCGGGAGGTTTTTGGTAAACCTCATATCCCCATCTTCAATCCTGTTATCTTTCTTTGCCAACCATGTACCATCATTTTCGTATTTATTTTCGTTCCCAAAACTTACTGTAAAAACCATCATTCTTACGCTGACGGAACCATAACCTTTTATACAAGCGAATTTCTACTCCAAATAAGAAACATATATGACAAAGTGTTCGCGTTGCTTAAAATTTGATTATTTACCAGTATGTAATTTGAATGCGTTCAGATTTCCATTGAATTCTGAAGTTTGTATTGAGATAATTTTATGGATTATCATTACAACGAGTTTAAAATGTTTATTACAAAGTTTGTTGCAAAAATGAATTATTCGAGTTAAAACGCACAAAGTTTTTCTATTGGGAAGTTGGTTTTTTTTAACTCGTGCCTTTCCCTAACGAACAAAATAAAAGAGCATTTCTTTCTCTTCGATGAATGTTGTACATTAAAGCTGTTATTTCTTTGTAATTGCTATTTCGATTAGAGTTTATGGTTATCGATGTTGAAAACGTCGATGAAAGTTGAGCGCCAGTATACATGGATTTTTAATAATTCATCATTTTCTACGCATAAATCACCGCTTCGGAATACCATGAAATCGCAAATTGCAGCTGCATTTTATGAAATCGCGAAAATTGTTGCTGGCGCTCGGCTGCTTTGAAATTGTACGTGCTGCTGGAACGTTGTTTCGTTTTATTTTATTCATAGCAATTATTACCTGTAATTTCAGCGTAACTATATTTTAATATAGGGATGCGAATGGTAAGACAACAATTGATATTTGGTTCTCAAAAATAGCGTAGTTTTTCGAAATTTATTGAATTGTTTATAATTTCAAATGTAGAGCTACGTAAACATAAGTTATTTTGTTATCCTACTTGTTATATCATAAATTTTGCTTTTTACGTACTTCATACATGGAACTTTATTTAAACAAAAAGAAAGTATACATAAAAAAATATTGGAGTTGAAAACTTATAAAACAAATTTATTAATTTATTGGTTAGAAGGTCTTAAAATTTTTTTCTTTTTTCGATCTTTAGATAAGTTATTTTCAACATGTTATTTTATTCACAATTTCTCAATAGTATATTATTCAGTCATTTGAATTTTTTCGTTTCCAAGTTATTTTCAAGAATAATCTAAATTAAATCTTTAAAATAGAAATAAAAGTTTTTTAACATTGAGAACATGATTTTTCAACTTTTTACATTCCAATCAACAAATACAAATTCAGTCATCGTCATTATAAATTTATGATTTTATTGTTTATTTTCTGCTTTCTTCTGTATAAAATGTTCTAAAACTTTTCGAAATTGCTTTATACTTCAAAAACTCTGTTCTTCAAATTTTGCTAAAAATTATTTCTATAAAAGAATAAAAAATTGTTACAAATGATTATTTAATTTTGGAACACTATCCAAAAATTTTTCATGCAGTTTTATTTTTGGTTTATAAATATTTCGATACATGTAAAATTTTCATATCTACATTTTACTGTTAAAATATTAAAAATCTAACCGTTTGAAAAAGTAGGTTTTCTATTTCGCAGCTCTTCTTGTTCCATTTTCATATCAAATTTTGTACAACTTCTAAAAATAGCTATAAATCTCTGAAATTCCAAAAACGCACAACGTTTTAAAATACAACTTCTCCACGTTAAAAACTGTAATGCTTTATAATCTATTTATATTTTTAAAAAAGTTATTGCATTTATTAGTAATATTATTTCTCGCCTTCTCATTAAAATTCTTATCAATCAAGAGTTTTTCATCTCAAAATTCACGTTAAACTGATAAAAAATATCGCGCATCCCTATTACAGTGTAAGGCCCATTTTATATCACGCAAGATCAAAACTGGTGTAAGGGAATTTCGATACCAAAAGAAAAAAAAATCGAGTACCCTCGCAAAAAACGAAAAAAAAAACTATTGATTACAGAGAACTCTCAAAAAGTAGTAATAACAATAAGGAAGTTAACGGATGTAATAATATAAGTCATTAAACCGGAAATAAAAAGGTAAATTATTCTACGTGAAAATTCGCAATAATTTGATTGTCGAGAACAAGGTGCAATTTTTCAGCCGATTCTTTTGGAACGAGCTGAATGAGCGTCGCAGCCAAAGATTTCGAATTAAATTCATTGTACAGAGATTGGGTATTTTTCTGCAATTTTCGTAGAAAAGCCAAAGAATCTTTATTTTTATTTACCGAAGGCCTTATTTTTGTCATTATTCAAAGCTTTAGATTGTTGTTAAGTTTTGTTTTGTGTATGCTGAAAATTCACGAGAATAAACGTAACATGCCAAACTCGACACTAGAGTATATTATAAATGCATGTCACACCTACAATAAAGCGTACTATAAAAAAAATGATAAACGATTAGATCGTTGTAACGCACTTCAGCAGTAAACTCTGCGATTGAGTTAAAAAAAGTTGATTGCTACGAAAGTTTGTGGAAAATGAAGTTTTGATGATGTTTACGACTGAAGTGTTACTTTTATGTCTGTTACCATGTAATTGTGATTGCTTTAAATAAACGTAATACGAACGAATCCTGAGTCCTTATTGCTAAGAAAAATAACAAATTTTCAAATAATATACACTTTATTCTATGTTATTCTTACAATTCTTTCAGACTTGAGGTAATTATAGATGTTACAATCTTCATTTTATTCTGTTTCTGTTAGTACGTTTACCGTAAAATATTTCCATCTGTGATAACAATCTGCAAAAAATAAAATCGATATTCCAAAAATATATTATTTGTGAAAAATACATTTCGTATTATAATACGAATCGCTCGTTTTCGAGCAAGTATACCAAAGATTCGTACGAAATGCGATGAAATGCAGCACGACAGTTTTTCGGAAGTATAAATAGTATTTTCGAGCAACGTTCTATTTGTTGCTCCGTACGTTACGTTATGATTAACTTGCTTCTATTCCAAGTTTTCATTGTCCTTGAGAAACGTTTCTTATATACGCGACCATTTTCATGGTTTTCAACAAGAACAATTTTCGTCAATTAAGTACAGAGACATTGTTGTAACTTTTTTTTGTCCCGCCATTTTTCGAGTACCAAAAAAACGTTTTTTAAAGTTAAAATATCGCAATTTTACTTTATTTTTCTGAAATGAATATGTTTATCAATAATTTTCAAGTTCAATTTCGAAATGACGTTGGGACTTTAAAAAGTTTTTTTTTTTATTTCCGTTGAAACAATCGTAAATTTTTTCGTGGAACTATTTCAAATTCATACGATTTAAACTTATGAATATGAAATTGAAAAGACTTAGAACTACCATCAAGTTGAGGCGAATAAACAGCTATTTTACGTATTTTCATTTACTCTATGAATCGTTTGTGAAATTGTAAATTGAGTTTTATCATCACTGAAAGTTACGAGAAAAAATTGAATTATAGAAATGTGAGTTTAGAAGTTTTATGTCTTTAAAATTTTTTCCTAATATGTGAAAGTCTGGAAATTTCGAGATTTGCATTTTTGAGTTGAAAATTAATGAAGTAAGTCGATGTTTTATTAATTTTCAATTAAACTTAACTTTTATACAGAAGCAATACTTTGAATAAAAAATATAAAAAGCTTATCGCCAAATTTGGTTGATAACAAACTATTTAAAAATTAAAGTAGAAGAAATTGAGTTATTTTCAATGTGAAAAATTGCAAATTTATATCAAGATATCAATTAAAGTTTATAAATAACGAAACTGTTTTTCTTGTTGATTTTCACATTTTGGAAGTGAAAAAATCAAAATTGCACAAATGCCGTAGAAAAATGGCAAGTTTTCAACAAATTAAAGTGTATATAACAATTTAAATTTACTCATTCGCTTAGATTTTCAAACAAAATTTTTGTAATCGTAATTTTCAAATGAAGAATTTTTGTAAAAAAATTGTTTACCTTAGAGTTTGTGTTTGGAGTTGGGGATTTTCGATATACTGAAATAAAAAAATTATAATTTATTGAATTCTTCGCATCAAAAAATTAAAAAATGTTGTTAAAAATATATAAAAATCCGAGAATAAAATATTTTTAATTTATTACCAAAGCAATAATTAAATTTGGAAACTTTACAATCAGCAATGCTAATTAAATAAACAATTCAGATTGTGAAATTTTTCAGTCAAAAATTTATATGTTGCAGTTCCTAAATTGGAAACTCCAAATTTAAAAGTTTCGAAATTTTACTTTATTTGATTCAAAATCTTAACTTCGAGAATTGTAAATTGCAAAATTTACCACTCAATCCTCAATAATAAGACAATTTATTTAATTATCAAAATTTTCTTATTTATTAATGCAAAATAATAACACTAATATAGAACAATTTTCCTATGTAAAAGCCCTACTGAAAAAATTCATTGGGATTTCCAGTTGGAATCCAATTAGAGAAATGGTAAGTTTTCCAATTGGACGAGCCAATTGGTTAGTCCAATTGGGAATCCAACAAGATTTCCAGTTGAAAATTCAATTGGAATTTTTTTGGGGTAAACCTAAATGAAGTTGAGATGAAAATCCAATTTGATTTATTTTTAAGAAACCGAAATGAAATTACAGTTGAAAATCCAGATTGGGGTACATTTTTCCGTATTCATATTTCCGCTGGACATTTTTCCGCGTTCATTTTTCCGAAAACACGATTTCCGTATGAAATCGAATGAAAATATATATTCATTTTGGAAATGATCTTATTCAAGATTTCCGGCATTAGAAAAGATTTCTCAAAAAAGCAGTATCTTCCGTATTTCTTTGCTATATATTATACGATTTAACAATTTTTTTTTGGATTTGTATTGATTTTTAGAAAGATATCTAAAAATCAATTCTCTACACGAATTCAAAGTTTTCAAGGTTTTGAGTGTGTTATCTTATAGATTTTTTCAGAAATTCGTACATACATAGATATTCAGTTTTTTAATAATTTTTATATTCTATAGGTTTTTCGTTTTTTCTGGTGTGAAGGAAATATTTTCTATAAATTTTTTTTATAGAAAAGACCTCCACCCCCATTTTTTCTGTTAAATAATTTTTCTCTAAATTCCATTTTTTTTATTTATTTAAAATTTTTTTATGCCATTACAAAAAATGATCTATTTCATATTTCATCAATAATTAATTTTTATTTCTCAACAATTTCTTTTTAAAAAAATGTATCACCTTTTTTTTATTATGTAAAAATATTTTTTACAAATAAGTTATTGAAATAAATAACACGTCATTTTGGAAAAAATTTTATTTATCTCCAGTTATAAATATGATATATTCCTTCTGTCTTCATCATTAAATTTTAAAGATACAGCTTACTAATTTTCTTCTTTACTTCTATTCAGCTTCCTGATTCTATTTTTATTTATTGTAATTTTTTAATATAGTAATTAGTGGACAGTATTGATAAATTGTGATTTTTTGAGATAATGAGAGATTCATTTATTGTAAATTTGGAAAAGAAGAAAAAAAAGTCATATTTTGATTCAGTAACAGATGGTGAATTCAAAATTTTGGTTAAAATACAGAATTTAAACGAAAATACTGAACTTCCAAGAGGAACTTCCAAGAGGAAGGAACATAAAACTGATTTGCAAAATTTCAGAAGATCATGCTATTGATTTATTATAGAAATATATATTTTTGAGTCATATCAAAATCAATATTAATTACTTTAAAATTTTTATGTTTTGAAAAAATGTGAAAATGGAATATTCAAGATCACTGAACAAGAAGAGAAAAAAATACAAGTTTTGGAAGAATAAATAAGTTAATTTTTAATGTATACAAGGAAATTTTATAGACAACCTATTAAAAGTTATTAATAAGTTAAAACAATTAAGTATATAAAAATTCATACAAAAAAATAATAATTCACATTGCATAAGAAATTCGCAATGATGTTTGAAATGGAAATATAATGAAATTATAATAGAACGAAGGTTTTTTTATTTACTAAAATTTGCGGAAGCTTGTACGTGCGGAAAAATGTCCAGCGGAAAAATGAATGCGGAAAAGTGTCCGGATACCGTAAATCCAAGTACTTTTTTAGTTGGGTTTCCAAATGGAAATCTCGTTGGATATACCACTGGAAAACTGGCAATTTCTCTAATTGGATTTCCAATTGGATTCCAGATAGAAATCCAATGATATTTTTTCAGTGGGGGTCCCTACTGAAAAAATTTTCTAAAAGTTCCCCTACTAAGGGAGCTTTTAAAAAATTCAACCAGAACGTCAATCCCCATGTTTCGAAATTTTCATTACTTCTTATAAAACCTTTGTATTTAAATCTTTCCTTCATCAAATCAGTTTTTGCGTTTTCATAGCTGTTTGAATTTGCCTTCAAAAAATAAACACTTTCGTGAATTCGCGTACCGTAAATAAATCGTACAACACAACTGACTCGTGAACCTAAAAAGTACGTTAAAATCGAGAGCGCGACAGTGCCTATAGAACATGACTGCCAATGAGCGAAAACAAGGAATCTTGGGCTGAGCCATAAACGCTTTGAAAGATTTACGCCGCGTATGTACACAAAATTATGACTCGCGAAACTCTGCATTTTTATTGCAACGGTAGAAGCCGCGCCCAAGCGAGTTGGATTTATGCGAGGACGTTGATCTTTCGTTGGTTTACGAGAAAATAATCTAACCAGGGACGCAATTTTCAATAATTATAATTTCGATCACACGATAGTTTACGAATCACACAACGATTTTTTAATGCATTTTCTCATATAACACGAAATTCTAGTACTTAATTTTTCGGAATAAAAAAATCTCTTCAAAAACAGCGTCCCAGGGTGTTACAGCTGGCTAATCTGCCGGACAAAGTGAAAATTTTACATTCTCGTAAAGTTCATTCCAGCTCAAGGGAAAATGAACCTAACGGTATAGTGCGTTAAGGTTCTTTTTACTTTGAAAGGCAGTTATGTGGAATAGAAAAAGAAAAGGTCAAGTGGCCGACACTTTCACATGGCGTTCGGGAGTGATGAGAAACAGTCTTTCGTTGCGAATGCGGTCGGCTTGGAATTTCACTTAGAAATAGCGAAACTCGCCCTTTTTGCCAAGTCGCTCCTTGCGGACCCAGTCGGCGGGGGCGGGAGGGGGGATAGCGTGTGGACGGTGGTTGGCCTCTGGTCCGGGACTAGTACTCGTGCCTTCAATCTCCGAATCCTATAAAAGCACATTTTCGTTTACATTTATTTCTTTAAAAAAATTAATTAAATAAATTGTTTTTCCATGTAAATATTTTTTTTCAAATCTAGAAGACATAGCGAATGATTTTATGGAGGTTCTCAAAGTTGCACCGCATTCGAAGTTCTTTATTGTACTAATTCGAAATAGGTAACAATGATCCTGGCTCCTGAAGAATGTTTCTTAAGCACAATTCTAAGCATAAATGTTGGGCTAGGATAACGTAGGAAATTGTAAAAATTGAAATAAAATAAAATTATGAAAATATAAAATGAAGAAAATAATAAATAAAAACACATAAAGTATAAATAAAAATAAAAAATAATAAAATAAAGTTAAAATGAAAATAACTAAAAAGATAGTTAGAAAAATTGTTTCAGCCCTGTGAATTTTAGAGAAAAATTAGAATCTGCAAAAAAGGTGAAAATGAGAAAAAATTTGGAACCCCAAAGCATTGAGCTCTAAAAATCTAAAGAGGGATTCAAAAAAATATTATAGAATCTTTCCAATTATACAAACTCTAAGGAAATGCTTAAAGTGATAGAATTATTTAAAAGAACTGCTGTTTCCTGAAGAATCTGATTGATAAAATACATAAAATTTCTTAAATTTCTATGAAAATCTAATCTTATTTTAAGATGGAAGAAAATCAAGGCACGTTTTAAAATTCAGATATTACCCTAAATTTAGCCTATTTTTACAATATTACTTTCAAGTGGGCAAGTTTTAAATTAAGAAGATTTATCAAAATTTTAGGAAATCATTCCTAATTCAAAACATCCTCTTAAATTAAGACTTGCTTGCTTGAAAATAAATTTGAGCAAGGACTAAAAGATACTAATTAAATTGAGAGTCGTGCCTTAATTTTGTTGCATCTTGAAATATGCTTTACTTTTAAGAGTGATTTATAACAACACTGGAAATCTATGAAAATACTAGAAAACGCAACAAAATCTTGGAAATACTAAACAAATACTTAAATGCAAGAAATTTATAAAACATAAAAAAATCCATAGAGATAAAAGTCTTCCATGAAATTACTGAAAATCGATCTGAATTTAAATTTTAATGCATCGAAATCTAGATCCATATATAGCAACTTACAAAAAAAAATTTACAGTGCAAGAAGTAGGTACTAAAATATAAACTCAAAAACTACGTGAATTTGATTTTCTTTAAAATTAAAAAAAACCTTGAATCCTGAAGGATATAATTAAAATCTGTAAATAAATCCATAAAAATATAAGCAAATTTTTCGGATTGTATAAATGGGAAAAAAAGTAACTTGATAATATGAAACAAAAAACTTTATAACTTACAAAGAATAGCTAACTTTATGAAATTCTTCGGCAGAAATGTTTCTGGGATAATATACAATTAATTCATGGTAATGGAAATTAGCTCCATTACCAAAGTCAAATTTCAACGCATAGTGTACTCTAAAATACTTGGTGGACACGGCTTCACTCTCCACCAAGTCAAAATACTGTCACTTAAATTTTGTATGATTTTACACTTTGTTAGAATGAAAAGTAATTCGAAAAAAGTTAAATTTCACTCCTCTCAGAGTGAAATTCAATACATTTTTTAAAAAGGAATCTGACAGTAGTATCAAAATGAGATCCAACTTTTATAAAGTTGCAGTATTTTTACTCGATGTACAGTAAAAATTCACTCAAGTAATAAATTTCTTCGATTGATAATTGTTACATCCGGGATTTTTCAATTCTGTATATCTACACTGTAGATCTACTCAAGTACATCTACAGAGATCCCAGATTTGGGTACATCTCCGTATATCTATTTTAGTAAATATATATATGGCGAAAGATGACAGATAGAGATCTACTTGTAGTTATACGTAAATCTACAAAGATCTACCAGCAGATATATGAAAATGACCAAGATCAACAAATAAATCTATGAAGATCATCGTAGATCTACCAACAGATCTGTGGAATCAACCGAGATCTACAAGTAGATCTACGAAGATATATGGAGATCAAGTAGTACATCTATAAGAATCTATGGTGATCTACGAGTAGATATACAGAGATCTACCTGTAGATCTATGTAAGTCTGCGGTTATCTATAACAAGATCAAATGAGTGCTATAGACACCTATAGTAGATATCCAAAGATCTCCTACAGATATCCAGAGATCTATTGTAGATCTCCAGATATCTACTCATTTTTACCTGGGTGACTTGTATAATATTGATCTACAAACCTCGTAATTGTACGCATGGCCCTGTCGCTGGTACCGGCTGGAGTAAAGTGGGTTGTTGAAGACGTCGTGGTCGGTGTTGTTGTGGTTTGGTGTGACCGCGTGATCGTGGGGTGCGACAATGGTGTGCGGCACATGGGCGACCTGGCCCCGAGCGTTGCGCGCTTTCCACCACTTGCGGTTGTCGTCAAGGACCTCGAGGTACTCGCCCCGGACGACGGTCAGCTCTTTGTCGTTGTTGGCGGTGCGCGGGTAGGTGACCTGGACGATCTTGGCCCGACGGCCCAGGAGGTCGCTTAGCCAAGCTTCCTGGGCTCGCTCGATCGGCCCTGGGGCTGGGCCAGACGGGCCCCCGTTGCCACCGCCGCCGCCACCGCCGCCGCCGCCGCGGGCCACACCTCCCCCGGCCCCGGGGCCGCTCCTCTCGATAGAGTCGACCGAAATATCGCTGTGTGCTCGGGCCTCTCGGTGCCGCTGCTCGCGCTCCTGCTCTCGCTCCCGCTCTTCCGCCCCATACAGCTCCGACGACGCTCCGTAACCCCCCCGATCGAAATATTCGACGTTCGAACGCTCCTCCCGACCCTCGTACTCGAGATAGTCGCTGCTATAATGAGACTCATCGACGTCTCTGCAATTTCAAATTACGACATTTATAAAATCAGAGCAACTAGAAATATTTCTAAATATTTAGAAAATCAGGAATATATTTTTTAAAAACATGGTATTGTTTATCTAAACCTAATGCTCAAATATGTATTTAGATATTTGTATTTAAAAAAATATTTTTCGTTTCCCCGTTTATTACATATTTGCTTTTTCAATAAGAGACTGTTCTCTCAGAGTCATTGTAAAAGGGAAAAATAATCACACAAATATATTTTTCGTACTTCAAGCTTTTGATCCTTTATTGAAGCTTTCTCAAGGAATTAAGTTTGTGTCGCCAAAAAAGTCTTTCATAACAAATATTACACACTCAAACTTTGAAATTTGTCCCTTCGAAATGGGCCGATGGAACAAATTTTTGTTTACTTTCGCCAGGCGCACTGTCAGAGAACGTTTTATTTCTAATAGAGTGACTAATTATTGTGCCGGCTCAGATGGAAAATACTGGGACGTGTCGATTGTGTCGACTGTGAATACCTGATTCACCTTCAAGCTACACAGTCCTAAACAAACATTTGATAATGGCCGAACAAGACTGACAGAGGGACAAATTTCAAAGTTTGAGTGTATTAGTTATATATAACTTCCTCTATTTACAATCATCTTTTTTTAGGGACTCATTTAAAATTTAGTGTAAAATACTTTTTTAGCGATGAAAACTTAATTCCTTGAGAAGGGTCCAATAAAAGACCGAAAGCTTGGATTATGAAAAATATATAAATGTGATTATTTTTCCGTTCTACAATGACTATGGGAAATCAGTTTTTTACTGAAGAAATTTCGAAAAAAAGAGTAGTTCTTATTGATATATAAAATTTATAATTATAAGTTATAAACGCCGTAGCGTTGCACTTGCATGGCACTTTTTGAATCATTAAAAAACTATTAGGTAAAACTTACGTGTAAGGTAAAGCAACAAATCATTAAGGAGGGAACATCGTGTAAAAGTTTGAAAAAATCGAAAATTTTTTTTCTTTTTTATTCTAGTGTAAATATGTTCAGGATTACGCACAAAAAATTTAAGAGCGAAATTCTGAAAATTGATAACGTAATGGTCATTTTTGTGGGAGAATAAATAAATATTCACAATCAATATTATTAAATAAATCGTAGGAAACTCGAACAATAGCAAGGATGAAATGTATAGAGGAAAATAGCTTCTACGAAGAATCCGAGGGATTGATGTATGAAGCTGGAATAACAGACTAATGTTTTGTAAGACGTGAGTTTACAAAAAAATCATTAAATTCGTACTCAAACTTTAAACGCGTTTTCCCACGATCCATGTTTTTAAAACGGTGGGAAAGATAGCGAGAGGTTGACTTGATCGATTTTCATAATTTTTTTAAATTGTAGCTAATTAAATTATCTTGGAAGTGACATTTTTCGTTTTCGAAAAAAAATTTGTTTTCAATATGTTATTGCACAAAAATTGTTTTAAAAAACTCATTTTTTGGATTTAATGCCATAATTTGCGAAAAAAAAATTTTTTTTTTCAAATCCGCCAATGTCAAATTCTAGTAAACGTAATTATCTACAAAAAATGTAATTATGTTTTGGCTGCAGATTGAGTTCCCGAAGCTCTAGATTTCCCACCGTTTACTACTTCAGGACATGCGCGTGCTACTTTGCGAGCTAATATTCGCGAACAGTTGATGATATTTGCAAAACAAATAATTTATTATTATTGTATAAATAATAAACTTTATTCATGTTGAATTTCAGCTCCTTAAAATTTATACTTTTCCTTTAATCCAAGCGCGAACTTAACATACGATTTTGGCTATTTACACGGTGTTCCCCCTTAATTGATAGTCTTTTTAATAAATGACAATCACTCAAAAATGATTAAAATATCAAGAATGAAATTTGCACTCCAGTTTCATCTCTATGATTCTCACTCAAGTCGAGAGAAATTCTACTCGAGGTAATTTAGAGAGTAGTGGTGAATATTCTTTGAAAACGTGAATAAGTTTTTTATTTTTCAAACTTGTATGAAAAAGAGGAAAAGCTTTTCAAATTATGTAAAAGTGAATATGTACAGGGTGCGCCACCAAAATCCGGACAAAAAACCATTCAATATTCCCGCGATAATATGCTTCAGAAAGATATCGCTTTCAGTGTCTGAATAC
>JAPYZL010193510.1:0-17357 GCA_030522825.1 Platygaster orseoliae | reverse complement strand
GCTCCGCGGCTTGCCCACAATTCTCCGCACTAACCTATATGGCTCTGCGCCGCCAACTTGACGTCTACGGTAAAACTCCCGATACTCAACTTGTTGTGTAATATACTATTTATTTTCATATCTATATATTTATTATTATTTTTATTATATAAATCTGTATAATATATATAAGAATAAATAATCATAATGTAAATAATGTTTTATAATATATTATATTTTTGAATATATTTTTATACTATATAGTCGTTGTTATGTTTATTTATTATAAATTTATACATTCTGTCACATTTTTCTACCTATACATTTAATTTTCTGAAATTGTGTTTTCCATATTTTAAGTATTTTTTCATTTCTGTATTTATTCTAAAAAATCTATTCATACACCCTTAATCTTTTAGAAATACAGTTTTATGACATTCAATCATAGAAATATGTAAATATATAGATAGAAATACTTGATATATTATAGATTTATATTCTTTTAAATTTTTGTTATGATTTTTTGAAAAATTTGTAAAAATACAATACCTCTTTCAAAATAAAATTCTTTGAGTATCTTTATTGAAAAAAAATACAGACCTATTTCATACAAAATTCAAGAAAATCCGAAAAAATGTATGAGCTTACAGCACTTAAACCTCGAATAAAAGAATCTATTTAAAAAACGCATAATAAAATCGGAAAATTTTACGAACTAAATCAATAAAAAAAAAAAAAAAAAAGAATAAATAATTCAAGTATTAGGAATTAGAATATAGATAACAAACCTTACAGTCTTCAAAATCAGAAAAATCTAATGTCATGATAGAAACACATAAATATAAAAAATTTGGAAAGCCAAGCTGCAAACATGATTTCTAATAAAACACGAAAACTCCCCTGAATCTGGTAATTTGAAAAATCGTACTCATGAAATAAAATCGTCTACAATCGGAAAGTATACAATTTCGAAAAAAAAAAAAATATTTTTCTAAGACCTATTTTTCCACACATTGATTTATCCACGTACCATTTTTCCTCGTTTTTTTCCAAATCCAATTTTCCACGTCCAATTTTCCAAATAAGATGGCGATTTCCAAAAAGATCAAATTACCAAAAAAAAAAGAAAAGACTAGTTTTTTATCAAATATATACGAGATTAATTTGATGATATTTTTTGCTTTGTTTCATTTGTCAATCACGAAGTATTCGTAGCGTAGAAAAAAATTTTTGGGTTTACATTTAAAATTTTGCGTTTCTAAAAATATTCTTAACTTTAGCATGTTTCTGGAAACAAAAAAAGTCAGAAACGAATGAATTATTAATTGAAAAAGTCATAAACTCACATAATGAAAATTGCGTTTTTCACATTTTTTAGTATTTAAGTGCTATATTACGCATTATTGTAATTCAAGCATTTAATAAAGTTCAAGTTAAAAAATTATAATAAAACATGCATAAGAGAGAGTTAATTAAAATATGTAGTGAAATCCACATGATTTTGAATTCATGTTCTGACAATGTAAAATAAAAATCTTACCTACAAGTAAAAGCTTGTTTTTTTCGGCAATTATGGTTTTTAAAAATGTTTCGACTAAGTACTTTCGTGAATTGTAGGTTTTGGAAAGTTTGATTTGGAAAATAGACTGTCCCATAAATTTTTTTTGTCTACTTTATTGACAAACCTACTCATTTTTCTATACACAGAGAGAAAAATCTAAAACTTTTTACTGAAAAATATAGTAATAGGATATTATGATAAAATAGAGCAAATTTTACTATAAACAATACTTAATTGTTCAAAATATTATCATGGTAGTCTTCGGCATATATTATAGTAGTTGTAGTTGTTTGTTGTAAAACTCATATATACGTAAAGTGATAATTGTGAGAAAATGTAGAAACTATGAACGTGTAAGAAAATATTCCACATGTTATATATTTTAATCTTATATATTTTTACGCTACTATATACTATACGTTTGATATACTATTTTTTACTATGTAGATGATATTATACATTATATAAATATATTTTATTTCAATATTATCCATAGTATATGTATACATATATTATAGATAATATACATATATTTGAAATTATATGTATTTTTTAATAAAATAATATATATTATATATTATATATCTTATATTATATATTTTACTATATATTTTATAATTTTTCAAATATATTATCATAAAATATGTATATACATATCCTATTAGTGGCATATCTTTTACTATACTGCATGGTATACTTTTCTTATGAAATATAATTTATTATATATTAATATAATATTATATAGTATATCTTACTCAAAGTATATATTATATATTTTACTATACTGCATAGTAGAAAATGAATATATTTATAGTTGAATGTACAATCATATACGAAAAACTCAAATAATATTGTAGGTTCTCCTAAAATATAATAATTTTTCCAACATTTACTATACATATTTTTTCTGCCTGCTTTATTGACGAATGTACTCATTTTACTATACACTCACTGAGAGAAACATGTAGTACTTTGTACTAAAAAATATAGTAATGCTCTATAGATATAAAATATAGTAAATTGTACTACATACAATATTATATTATTCAAAATATTCGTATAGTTGTCATTGGCATAGAGTATAGTTGTTGTTGTAGTTGTTTCTAGTTAAACTCATAAATGTATAGTAATACTTATGAAAAATGTAGAAATTATGCTCATGTAAAGTAATTTTCCATATCTTTTATATTGAGGATTGATATTTGCTAAAGTAGAATATACAATATATGTTGCATTTTTTACTATACATAACTTATTATTGTGATATTTCACATTTTACTATATTGCATGGTAAAAATAGATATTTTTATGGCTGAATGTACTGTCATATATGAAAAATTCAAATCATATTGTAGATGTCCCTTGAATATACTAATTTTTTCAATATTTATAATACAAATTAATAGGTTTTTTCCTCATTGCTGCTTCTAATGTTATTTTCAGCCCCTGTACTCGAAATTCAGAATATTCACTTGTATCAAATGATAATCAAAAATACCTCATTAGTTGTAATAAGGCCTCAGCGTCGCCGGGTCCCACGAGTCATTTCCAACAAAAGGTTCGTTATTAATAAGGCCATCGTATCTCGAATGCTATCGCGATGGTATAGAATTACGCTACTTTTTGCATCGTAAACGACGACGTGTACATTTGTCAACGTCACACGGAACATTGGCCCAGCAGTGTTCAACCTGCTACTGTAAATTCATTCGTTTTGACGATATACAAGATCGGGCAGGTGATTTTTCGTCTTTCGAGGGGAAATTCGATATCCCTCGTCATATTCGGAACTTCCGTGGTGTCGAACCGACTTTAAAATGTATCAATGAAAACGCGCGCGTCGTAAATCATACTTTGTCAGGTGATGCGCGTGTTTGTCGGGATGAGTAAACGACGACGGTGCCGTCGAAGGAGGTTAGGAAATCATTTATTATCGGCCCCGGAATATTGTGGCTGTGCCACGACCTCACAGATTTTACGCCGACACCGGCTTACTTTGACAGCATTGACCGGTGAAAGTAAAACAGCGAAATTGATGATCGACTTTGGTAATTTGCGAAAATTTCGGTGAAGGAATTTTCGTAGATATTTATACGTTGATATAGACAGTAGAAACTTTTTATACAGGCTGTAACTAATTTTTCGTTACATGGGTACATTCTCAAAAATTATGGAGTATTAATAACTTCTTTCTTCACCAAACATGGCGTTTAGTGCAATGCCTATTTTTTGAGGATTTCATTTTATAAACAATGAAAATACGAAAATATACAAAAATGCTAAAGGAATACTTGAAAAAAATACTAATTATTATGTTATCAAATATATTATTATTATTATTATTATTATTATTATTTTATTATTATTATTTTATTATTATTATTATTATTATTATTATTATATGAGTTTGAATTTTTTTATAACTATTTTTATCATAATAATGAATTATGATAATAATTTTCTTATACAATTATTTTATTATTTCGTTCGTAAATAATTAAAAAAAATTTTTTTATTATTTTATTGCTATAATTTTAATAATTTATTATTTATATAGTTATCTATCTTAAAAGAAGTTTGATTTTTCAAATTAAAAAATTCAAAAAAATAATAAAAGTACTGTTTCACGAAGAATTTAAAGGAATGTTGAGAGATGAATGAAACTTTGAATCCTAAAATGTCGAATTTTAAAAGCAATCCATCTAAAGATTATAAGTATATATTATATAAGAATACAACAAAATGCTATTTGACATTTTACGAATACTAAAAAAATACGAAAAAGCCAAAAATCTATAAAATACTTAGATTACCTTGAAATCTGGATTTTAGAATAGTAAATTCTAAGAATCTTATGGCAATTTTCAAAACATCAAAAATTCTTAAAAGACTAAAAAACCTCCGGAATCACATTCATACATTTATACTCAATCAGTAAAAAAAAAGAAAAAAAAAATTGTAACAGGTACATTACAAAATATTATATAAAATAAAATTATATTGTTATAATGGATTATTATTGTATTCAACATGGTAAAATTACAGCCATCATCATAAATGATTAATTTTGAAAAAATTATACAATACAAACGCATAGAAAAAATAGTACTGCAAATATTGGAATAAGATACTGTATTTTTTAAAATGAATTTAACCATTTAAAATCTTAGAAAATTTCATAATCGTTGCAGTAAATGTTTGAAATCACAAGGAAATCCACAAAACTTCTAGTAATTTCTGAAAATACTGGAAAATGCTTCAATATTTCATTAATATTATAGTGATGCGTGAAATAGAAGAAGTAAAAAAAAAAAATTAAAAGTTTTTTTTTGCTTTGTTGATATTTTTATTGACTCATTTTTCTATACACTAATTAAAAAAAAAATCTCGTACTTTTCACTAAAAATTAACTAAAAAATATAATAATAGAAAATTGCGATTAAATATAATAAATTTTACTACATATAACAATAATTATTCAAAATATTCGTAATATTGTATTCATTGGCATATAATATAATAATTGTAGTTGTTTCTAGTAAAACTCAAATATTTATAATAATACTTATAAATAAATGTAGAAATTATGATCATGCAGCGAAATTCTCATATCTTGTTTATTAAATAGTTTTATTCACTAAAGTAAAAAATACAATATGTTTTATATTTTTACTATATATCAATCTAAAATTACGTATTTCGACATTTTATTATACTGCATAGTAGAAACAGACATATTTGTGGCTGAATGTGCTATAATACATGAAAAATTTTAAATCTATACTCAAACACTCTCTAAATATACAATTCTTGAAAACTTTGAATTTTACAGCGTATTATTTGAGAAATTTTTACAGAAATTTGTAAAAATACTATGAAATTTTTCAAATTGTATATATACTAACAACTATGCAAAACATATCAATAAAAATATGTATTGAAGATTTTACTATTCAGAAATTCGATTTCATTCGTAAAAATTATTGAAAAATTCGATAACATAGTATCAGTTTTTTAAAAGTTATCGAACGCCATCTTGAAAATACTGAATATTCATAAAAAGGCGGAAAAATACTGTAAAATCTAATGCGTTACATAAAAAAATGTAGTAATTTTTAGAAATCTATGAATTACTTGAAATATGTTGATATTTACTTATAATAAGAATCATACAAATATAAATAATTATAGGAATTTCGATTCCCAAAGCATTAAATTCTTGAAAGCTACAAAAATATTCTTGCAAGCTACAAAAAAATCCAGGGACTCAATCAAATACTAAATTTTTTTTAAAAGCAATTTTTTACTTATAATTTTTGGTAAATTACTTTCAATACTCAATTTTTTTTGTGTTGGTGCAATTTATAATTTTATATACATATATGCAGGACATGATTACTCGGAGCCATTATTTAAAATTTCTTTATTCCATAAATTTCCTTGATCAATATTTCGGCAATATTTTGATCAAGGAAATTTATGGAATAAAGAAATTTGAAATAATGGCTCCGAGTGATCATGTCCTGCATATATGTATATAAATTTAAACGGAGCAAAAAGACAAATTGAATAATTTATAATTTTACTCTGAAATTTATGCGCTAATTTTGCAGATTGACGAATAAGCAAATCATATAATTTTATCATTTCGAAGAATTGTAAAATATTAAAAATTCTGGAAATCACCTTGTTTGACGAAGCGATTACAGTCCTCAGCTTCACCTCTGATCGCAAACTTTCATTTTGTATAAATTAATAACAATATTCTATAATATTTCAATCTCCAAATCAAGAAATGATCAACGTGTTTCTTTTTGGTTAAAGGGTTTTCAACTACCTGTATATTAACCAAACTATTGTTTCCAGAAAAATAATTCTTGAAAATGTCTAAATCCAAATAAAATCTTTGAATCTATATTCAAAACTTAAAAACGCATTCGATATCTGTGTTTATTCGATAATTGTCAGTCGTAACAATTTCCATCGAGCTTCACAGGCGTGTTGTTCAGACCACCGAAGGTGGCCACCGGCAATCTTAAGGGCGCCAAGCACTTTAGTACGGTGTGGTCTAAAATAATCGAAATTTCATCTTCAACTACTTGAGGAACAGTGAATATTACATCTGTGTTTTGAGTGTTCGAACGCTGAAATCATCATGATAATAACAAGTATGGATTGAAATATCCTCCTTCGTGAATGGAAAGTGTGCGATCTTTACTCTTCAACTTTTTTTCTCGTTCGACAACGATTTAAAAAAATCGAAAAATCGACAGTGTGGAATGATGTGTGAAAAGAACAAGTTTAACTTCTTGATTGTTTTAGTCTTTTTTATTAGTCTTGATTTCTGCTGATTCATGGGAGGTAACTTTAAACTATTATTTCTGGTTTTCATAGTTATAAACGTAATTTTGAATCACAGTATATTTAAAGTATTACAAAAATAGTTGCACTTTTCAAAATTTGTGAAATAATTTTTCAAAATTAAATAGACTTTGGTTCTATCAGGACAAGTGCTTTTATGGTCATTGCCATTGCATTGTCCAAACACTCACGATAAATTATAAGAAAAAATCAAAATCTTGACTTGCTCGATAGAATAATAAAGGTAGGGGCCTCGTCACTGTTATGTTGGTTCTTCGTAAGGATTCTCCAGAAGCCTGTCTCACGAATCACTCACACGAGCGCCAATGACTTTGCTCGATCGGTTATTGAATCCGTTGACCTACTCTCACGACCATCAAATTCGAGAGGTTTCGAACTTGACGGTTTACTTAGGATGGAATGCTCAAATTGACGGGGACGGCTCGTATGAATTGATACGTCAATATAAAAAATGTGCCTTCGGCATTAGTCTTTTATTTCTTCAATTTACCGGGAATCAAGGCGTTGATGTATGTGGATAATCAACATCGAGAGACGTTAAAAAGAATTTTTAATGAATAAAAAACGCATACACTTAAAAAATACCGAACAAAAAGTTATAAATATTGAAATTGACTGGTCCTTCATCTGAAACCTTGTGCAATTTTTCTTTTCTTTGCACTTTGAGTTGGCTCTGCACTCGCCCACGACGTTCGTGTTTGTGTCGTGTAGGCATCATTAGTACCTGGCACAACTGGAAATCAAACGATGATGGCATGGTTTTTTCGATGATAGCGACGTGGCTGATTGGATCATTGGTGTTGGCGAATGTGTGTCCGTGACTGCATTGTGCAGCCGCGGTGGTCGAGGGCATCGAATTTTCGAATCGTCCTACGTGCGTGAGACGAGGGGGGTCAGGGGTGACTTCCGGTCCAGAACGAGGGCCCGCTATTATTTCAGGGCGCCAATGGGTGTGACCGAGAACCGAAGGTGAGTCAAATATTTGAATTTTCAATGTCGATTGAAATAAATTGCGACGAGTGGAGAATTTTAGATGAGATGAAATTTTTTTTCGTTTTTGTGACACGTGATCATCTCCAGATTCATTTCTTATTCTGATGTTTTTATTGTAGAAATCTAAAATTTTGATGGAAGAACTTTTTCTGCCTTGAACAAATGTATAGATAAATAAGATAATTACGTTATGTACAGATTTTTTTATGTTCTGTGAGGATAAGAATTTATTCTATTGGAAAAGAAGAATTTTGAACAATGCAAGTTGAATTTTTAAGTGCATATAATTAATTTTTTCATGGAATTTTTATCATTCGAATTTTTGTACTTGCATTTTCACTGGCATTCACTTAAAAAAAAAGACTTTACGTAGTTAAATTTTTTTTAACGAATTTTCTTACTAACATTTTAAAAATAGAATTTATCAAATCATTTTTTCGTATTTACCGTTCAAAAAAAAAAAAAAATTATATGTATCTAAAATTTATTAATAGACAACGCAGAATTAAAATTAACTCACGAAATAAAAAAAAAAAATATTTGAAATGAAAGAAAAATTTTGAAATTAGAAAAATCGCTCGAAAGAATTGCATAACTTGAAGTTTTATAACTAGTATGAAAAAAAATTAATTTTTTTAATATATAATATATGAAATGCGAAAAAAAAACTAAACAAGATACATTTTGCAGAAAAAACGAATATGGGAAATCAAATCTAAAAAGTTTTTTTATCAGGGGCAATCTAAAATGTCAAGAAGGTCGATACATTTTTATGGGCATATTATTACCTTTACTAAATAAATAATCATCTATTCTAGAGTAAAAGATTATAAAAATAAACTTGCCATGCTCAATATTTTGTTTTTGAAATAAATTTTCTTCTTCGAAAATAAAAAAAAGTTTTTTTTTTAAACATGAGGTAAATAAATCCATGAACAGGCCAGAGATTGATGAGAATAAAAAAAAAGGAAAAATTTCAATATTAATAAAATTGACACTGAAAATCAAAAAACAAACAAATCACTAACAATAAGACGAGAATTACATTCAGCTTTGTTGAATTTCACTAATTATCTTCTAAATATTTAACAATTTTTGAAACTTGACATATTAGGAGTATCGAGTTCTGAAAATCTGAATAAAAAACATCGGAATAAAAAAAATCTAATTTATCGCAAAAGGTCTGAAGAGATACGTACACGGTGAAAGGTTTTAAAATCTATAAAATGTATAAAATTTTTGTGGACTATTTCTTTAAAAAAATGCACTTCAATACGAATATTTATGAAATTTTGTCATTTCAAGCAACATATCTTCAGAATGTATCATATTAACTGTTAAAAAAAAAATTATAAATATTATATATATATTTCAAATTTATGAATAGACAACGCAGAATTAAAAGTAACTGACGTAATTTTGAAAAAAATATTTGAAATGAATGAAAAACTTTGAAATTAAAAAAAACTGCTCAAAAGAATTGCATAATTTAAAGTTTCATAACCATATCAATTTAAATTTATCTTTAGGAATATATAATATATAAAAGGCGAAAAAAAAATACACAAGACAAATTTTTCAAAAAAAAACGAATAATGGAAATCAAATCTAAAAAATTTTTTTTTGAAGGGCAATCTAAAATGTCAAGAAGGTCGATATATTTTTATAGGCATATTATTACCTTCAATAAATTAATAATGATTTTTTTCCAGTGTCATAAGATTATAAAAATAAACTTGCAACGCTAAATCTTTTGTTTTTTAAATAAATTTCTTTTTCGAAAATGTGAAAAAATTTTTTTTTAAACGTGAGGTAAATAAATCTTTGTGCAGGCCAGAGATGGATGAGAATAGTAAAAAAAATGCGAAATTGGATTCATAGTAATTGAAAGTATTGATACTGCAAAAAAAAAAACGAAAAAGTCACAATTACGAGAATTGCATTCAGCTTTAGGGAATTCAATTGAATATTTTCTAAATGTTCAACAATAATTGGAATTTCATATATTCTAAATAATGAATTCTGGAAAACTGAATAAAAAACGTAGTAAAAAAAAATCTAATAAACTGCAGAAAGTCTGAAGTGGTAAGTAAACAGTAAAAGTACTTACAATGTATCAAATGCATGAAATCTTTGTGGACTTTTTTTCCAAAAATGGACCTTAATACAAATATTCACTTAATTTCATTATTTCGGGCAACAGATCTTCAAAATTTATCTGTGAATCAAAAATAAAATTAAAAATATATATTTAATCTTTAAGATATCATAGAAGATTAAAAAAAAAAACAAAATCTATTGATGTTTATTCTATTACTCTACATTAATGTCAATATTTTTTGCTTTAAAATCTGTGAAAACAATGAAAACCTGGAATACTCTATTTACAGGAGCACAAAGTTTCGGGATACTTTTATGAACTATTAGAAATACGATTTTTCAAATCGCATCAATAATGATAAAAAGTACATATAGAAGAAGCTCTAGTATTATGTTGTTTCTAATTTTGTAAAACAGAAGTTTTTTTTGAAAACATGACTAACATAAGCTAGTACAAAATCCTTATATTTGAAGTTTTAAGACTATTATTTCGCGTTTCATCAGTATTTACAAGTTTAAAATGATTTTGATATTCCTACATAATTATGTGCAGGATTTTTCGAATTTAATACTTTGAAATTAAAAGTTTAAGCGGTTTCAAATAACTTCGTAGATTTTCTAAAATGACTGCTAATATTGAAAGTATTTGTTTTTTTAAGTATGTTGTTACCTTCCAAAATGTTTTAATGTCCAATATATTCAATAAATCCTGGTTTCCACATACAATACTGCCATTTATTGAGGAACTTGGAAGTTTAAGGTCCTTTACAATGATAAAATAGTGTTCCCGAATGATATTCTATACTTTATTTATCAATAATAATCCTACAATTTTACAAAAGAAAAATCACAGATCTCTCTTCAAATCTAGTAATTCAACAAAGAAAAATCGAATCTCATCTTATTCAGACAGAATTTTTCCAGTCAATACAGAAATATTTATCTCGTCCGTCAGTTAATTCTCTGTTCATTAAATATATCAATTTCAGATCACAACATCATTTTATTCAAACAACGTGGTTGCATGAACTATACACAAAGTCATCATTGCAACCTTATCCAGTTGCAGCATCTATTATGACAGTAACTAAGTTCTGTGGTTGTGATTACTACATTGTGACGATGTGACAGACATTCATCCAAGTTGCACCAACCTCAAAATGTGTGTGTTGACTTGTGACGCTTACAATTGCTTACAACCGCGTTAATTGTGAATGTTTAGTGTCACGAAATGAATAAAGAATGCGAGCAATTCCTGAAAGCTATTGGATTGGCGAGCCTTGTAGGAGTATTTTGAAGAAAATCGTTAAATAATTGTTATGGACCTGCGCGATAATACATATGCATCGATAAAGGACAAGCATTTCATGTTTTGAGGTTAGGATATTTTGTTATTAAACTCTATGGCTTAAAAGTAAACAAACGAAATTCATAATTGTTTAAATATGTTCAGACCAATGATATGGCTAAATAATAAATAAATCAATAATGATAAAGTAAAATCAAGTGACTGCTGCACCTACATCGCAGTTGCATCACAGCTTGATTTGTATGGTTGTCACACCCGCACAGTAGTTGTCTTCCAAAGAAGAGTAAACAACACTATTGCTGTAGTCGTCACAACCACATCTAAGGTTGGGGCAAACGTTACTATTTTTTGTGGTTATGGCTACCTTAATTGAGGATGCTATAACCATACTGTTTTTTCCGTGTACTCACGTGTATTCTGTCATGTCGCCCAACGTCATTAATGCTTTTTCTAGTTTGTTTTTTCTTTTTTTATTTCGAATGGTTTAAAAATATCATCAACTCATCCCTTTTCAGAAAACCTTGCGTATTGGCACCGAGCACGGAATAAATCACCCACTCGCGCCCGAAACTATCGTCATCAATCTAACCCTTCCTATTCCTCGAAGTCATCGTCGAGCCGCATCAGCTCGCGCGCATAACCGCGAAATTTATGTCGGGCGATTTGATTACCGCGATATAAAGTTGATGCGGACACACGGACCTGAGACAAGACGTGGGCATACATCATGGCACTGGTTCGGTAGTTGGTCTTGGCCCTTGGAGCCTCTTGCCCCGTGGTGTCCTCCTCGTCCCGTCAACTCGCGTCGCCCGATGCAGCCGTAAACGCGAGATAACGAGATCAAATTTATAGCTCCAAGATACACCAATGAAAATGCGATTATCAGGACTAATGTCCGGGATACTAAAAAAGGACAGAATGACTTCTTCAACGCTCTTTTTCCAGAAAAATTGTATTGTCTGTCAACATTTGATTTTTTTCGTTGCTGAAAAATTCGTCCTGGCAGAAATGTAAATTTTTCAATACCTGCTACTACACTTTCTAATAACGGCATAAAACGTCAAATAAAGTTTCACACAAATACGTGAACCACGGATAAACTAGCAATTATAACGAAGATTGCCGAAAAAACGACTGGAAGCATCGTGAATGACTCATTTGGAGTCGTCACGGAAATTTCGTTATGGCCGAAATGATAATAAAGCAGTTTACACCTCCTAACGACCTGAATTTCAGATTTTATAAATCCGGGACAATGAGGCTCCGCGGAATTGGGGACATTTTGGCTCGCCGCGGGAAATAAAGAGTTGAGGAGGCGAAGAGGCAGAGAAGTCGGAGGAGGCAGAGTCACGTACTGTCAATAAAATAAATAACGCCGAGAGATAGGCAGCGATACAATCTATAAAAAGTATCGAATACGGCAATACCGACAAACGGAAAGCGAACATGTGATGAACATATCTCCCCATCGTGGAGTAAATAAGGAGCGATGAAGTTGTTCGGTCCCGCTCGTGTCCATTTTGATATTCCGCGTCGACCCGAACGGAATCCAAATGAAATGGTTCGTTATCCTGGATTTTATTATTCAGGTTCCCGCGCAGGCTGAAATCTTTATTTGGAATCATTCCAAGAACAATAACGTATAACACAGGCATTAGATCCGCTTCTTGGTACCCTTTTTCACGTGAAACCTTTCGTGCGGTGATGTACGCTTTCTCCGGGGTCATTTTGTGGCAGATGGAAATTTTGGTGAGGAGGGAATGGGTTTTGGAGGGAGGTGGAAGAAATTAACTTTTATACTTTTTTGTAGTTGGGGTTTTTGCTGTAGGATCTTTGGGTGACCTTGAACTTTGACCTTACTTGATGTTGATGAGGAATTTGAGTTGGAGTTCAGTGTTTTTGGATGGATAAGGTAGTGCGTGGATGAAAAAGTTATTTGGAAATGCTGATTAATAGGTTGAAGAAAAAAGTAACTATGCATCTATCTGAATAGACTTTAGGTTGACATTTTTATTTTTATTTTATTTTTGGATTATTAAATGTATGAAAGTTAAAAGACCTCAAAATTCTTGTTAGTGGGTTACACTTGAGAATCACTGCCAAAAAAAAACTTGAAATTCTTATGATGAATTTTTAAAATTTTTTAAATTCATTTCAAACTTCGAAACTCGAGTAAGAATTTTTTTTCAGACTTTTTTCTAGAAATTCTTATTAAGTTTTTGACTTTTGAACTACGATTGAAGATAACTGTTCAATACTTCGAGCATATGACCAAATGACATATGTGATTCCAGTTTTTCAAAAATTTTTGTATGAGAATTTGTCTCAAATTCAGAAGGGAAAGATAATTTTCTAACTCTATTATGATTGCTCAAAATGAGATTAGCTCTATTTTGAATTTATAATAATAAATTTGTGTTTTAAAATCTATAGAGAATTTTTTCTTATTCCTATAAAAAAATTATAATTTCAGATTAAAAAACATTTTTCACAAAAATAATAATACTTGCAATGATAAACTTCAGTCGTTATCGATTTTCTTTTAAACTTTGATTGATATTTTGAATCAAAAAATACTATTATTTACCTGCAATTGAAGATAATCCAGAAATTGGCAAAAAATTATATCTATTGATTTCCAGTATTATGTTGAATAAAAAATTTGAATAAGAATCATTTCAAGTAACACAAATTTTGGAACATGTCATTCAAAAATGAAATTTCAATGAAAGTAAAACGTCAAAATCTTTATCTCAATTTGCAAAATTACTTCTTTTTTGTGAGATCTGCGTTACAACTATGATAAAAAATATTTATCATTTTACAAGTTTCCTTTTCGATATTTTTTTACAAAGTTTCAAATTCAAGTTTTCTCATTAAGTTTCCACTAAAGTTTTTGATGCAAACATTGCTTTATAACTCACAAAAATGACGACCATTGTTTTTTTTTTTTCAAGCAAAGTTGACTAATTATGTTAATTATCAAAACTGATGATAGACAGAATGAAAAAAAAGAACTTGAAATTTCAAATGCAAGTTATGATAGTTATTTGGAAATGTGTTAGACTTTCCTTATGAGTGGTTACGAAAATTCTAATATTTCCGACTTTTAACAATTTTAGACAATTTTAAATAAATAACGAATTGTTTGAATTTGGAATAAATGAAAATATCAAATAGAATAATAAAATGAATGATTCGTTTATTTTTAAATAATCTTAAAGCTATTTATAATATAAATATATTATTATATAAAATGTAATTATTAATTATTACAATTCAGAATTATGCAATAAAAAATTAATGAATAAAAAAAAATAGTGAAATTATCAAAAAATTCAAATTTTATCGCAAATTCGATAATCCATTTTATCAACAATGAACGTAAAGGTTTTGTTCTAATTTTCGAAAACCACTAAAAATAAAAATCGTATATCCTGAGTGACTTGTAAAGATTTATCTTCAAATAAACTTATGAATATATTTTTTCCTCAATTTATATGAAAGTTAGTCATTACACCTTCGTTTTCGAAAATTACATAAAAATAATGTTCGTGCCAGTTTTCGTGAGTTTTCTACTTTTTAAAATTTCGGGTGGTGCCAGTGAAATTCGAAGTTGCCAACAACAAGATTTCAGTCATCAATCAATTCAATCGTCATTAACCGAAATCCCAAAAAAACTGAAAGTTTTCGTAAATTAACAAGAAAACTACCATTTTCAAATAACTTATTTTTTATAAATTTCTGTTGTCCCCTAATAAAGAAAGTACAATAAAACAAGAAACAATCAAAATCCTCACTATTTTTCAGTCAATCATGAAAAAGCAGTCAAGAACCTCAAAAATTCTTTCTCGTCAGCCCCCCTCCCCCCCCTTCTCTATCTTATCAACTCACTGACACCCCCCCCTCCCTCTCCCACTTCACATAGCATCCCCAACTGAAGTAAAGTGTTACGTTCCTAAAATGCAACATAAAACGCCCTGACGTATGCAACGAAGTTGGGTTGGCCCACGCTAAAGAAGCTGTTCATTACACCTGGTTGCTCCAGTTACCGGGGTTCCGGTAGCTAGAGGTTGTCATTGGCCGAAGGAGATGGCGAAAAAAACAACGGTAACAACACCTTCAGTGTCGGTTGGAGCACTCAATTCATCAACGAGTCGACAGAACGTAATTTAAGACTGCTTTTAACTCCCGGGTGTCGCAATTTATGTGAGCTTCTTACGAAAGAATAGCGCCTCTTTGCCACCAACCCCCTTCTTTCCTCGCTGAGCTCGCGATGATTTAAAAGTCGAAAACAACGGAATGGACATGAATTACACGTGAAACGTTTCATCGATGATTATATTTCATCAACCAAAGTTTTGTTCGTTTCAACTACACTTTTCGATTTACGACAAATCGTTTTTTTTCGCGTCAGGCCAATTTGTCACAGATTAGGTGTGTTATAAATTTGCTGCTCTACCAGCACACGCGCGATACGCTTTTCGCCGCGACCTCGAATCCGGCGCTTCTTCGGGAGAATGTAATAACAGGCCATCGATTACGAGATCACGACTGTGCGTTCGCCACGGTCTTTGAAAAATAGCTGCACTCGTAATCGCCATGTTTATACCTGTTAGTTATCCGCGAGACGACGGGGCGATTCAAATAGGTTCCTTTTCGTGGAGGTGGGAAATCCGTTTCACATTGAACCCGGGGCATTAAGGCGACTAGCCGAGCCGTCCAGATTTTGCAAAACGATTCGAGGAAGTTTATTTGCGCACATCCGAGGAAAGATTTTTAGGATGAAGAAACGCGAAAGTTGTGAATTTCGGGTATGTGTAGGTTATGAAATTGAGATGGTGTTGATTGTGCACAAATTTATGGAGCGCTGCCTTAATTTTTTAATTTTTTAAACATTAACCTTACATCATAAACATTATTCTTCGCCCAGAGAAAAATTTCTCAGCACGTGGTAGCTTAGGCACAGAGTCGAGGCGTCATCAAATCATCATTTATTCGCGCCTAATCCGTAAATTAATGATCGGTGAGAGGCCCTCCATCGCGCGGAATGACGTGACGGATCTTTTCGTGACATATAAAGGGTGTCAAATCGTTTTGTACGAACACATTGGGAATTTCGAAGTTGAAGTGATACCAACTATGGCAAAGTTTTCGATCGCACGAGGGAAAATAATGAGGGATTGAGAAATTATTTGTATGAATACTCATACCCCTTGATTATCTTGTGTATGCATTCAAAGTGTGAACTGTCTATTAATCATGAGGAAGAGAAGGCTAGGAAGCATGTCACTATACAGCGATTTTAATTCAAACTGGTGACTCCATATATAATCCAGAATGCCCATAGGATCATTAGTAACCTTAGGTGGACACTACTAAGTCGTTCTTCATTCTGACAAAGTTTCGCCTCTGAGATCGGAAATTCGCTGTCGTTACTGGCTACTTCGGGAACTTGGGAATAAAAAAAATTGATTGTTTTTTTTTAGCGTAAGACAAGAATAATATGAGATTAGAAAATTTCATTGAATTAATAGGTATGAACAAATACATTGTTATTGTATTCTTTATTTTTATTATTTCCTTCGTAAAAAACCTGATAAGTTATCATAGTAGTATAATGTTGAAATGTATTGACTGAGATATAATCTGTTTATAATAGATATTTATGCTACAAGGGAGAAAAACGATGATTCCAACGATTGCAAAGTTTGCGAACTCGCTTCGCTCGTGCCCAAACTTTGCACTCGTTGGAATCATCCTTTTTGTCTCGTGTAGCATAAAATATTTTTTCCCATGCATGTGTAAAAGTGGCCACTTTATTTTTATGGAACGCAGGAACGAAATCCTCTTTTTGAAGTACTCGAAAATCAGCGGGAGTTATCAATAAAACCCTAGGGCAATATTCATAAACCCCGGATCACAGGGAAGAATGTTGCCTGATCCGTGATTAATGAATGTTTCCTAGGGTTTTTGTTGATATTTCCCGCTGATTTCCGAGTACCCTAAAAAGGGGCTTTTGTTCCCGCATTC
>JAPYZL010193500.1:0-12241 GCA_030522825.1 Platygaster orseoliae | reverse complement strand
CCGTTACAAGTAACGGAGTAACGGGATTGTAACGAACTACTGTAAGCGAGTAGTTCTCTCGGTCCCGCTACTTCGTTACAAGTAAGTGGAGTAGCGGATCGAAACATTACGGCCGTTACAAGTAACTGAGTAACGGGATTGTAACGAACTACATGTAGTTGTAATTTGTAATGTAATTTCTGCCAAAAGTAATTAATTATGCCCATCTCTGATTTCGGGTCAGATTTGGGTCGAAATATCGACCCGACTTTGACCCGAGTTCGACCCAAAACCTTTGCTAGGGTAAGAATCAGCATTTTCCTTTTATAAGGCAGTCTTATAAGGAATTAGATTCTTATAAGTTTTGAAATTGTACTACAAGGATTTTACATTTCCTTATAAGGAATCGCGATCGCCTTATAACCCTTGCGAAAAAATCCTACTACCAGTAGGATTTTTTCACAAGGGTGATTTCTATGCGGCGAGTTCTCTATGACAAAAACCAATTTCCAGTTTGTTGGAACATGACTGCAATCATTATGAATAAAGGGAGGAATACCAAATAAAAGTAGGCAACGGTTACTCGATTTTGGGTGTGGATAGGAAAAAAAACTATCGATGATCGAGAAATCAAATTTTAATAAATCAAAAAAAAAAAAACGTCACTGCAAAATCTGCATCTGGCTCGTTGTGAAAAGCGTGCAAAAAGAGTTTACAAATTCACGGTAGGACAGATATCACCTAAGGAAATTTTTTGAGAACAAAAAAGGCTTAACAAATTAATTTCATAATGTCATTTACTAGTCCTAGATATTTTTTTTCTTTATAATTAAAAAATTTATGATTTTAATTTTTTTCAGTTTCACTGTTTTTTTATTCCAAAAACTGAAAACGTCAAGGACTAAAGAATAAAACTGTGAAACTAATTTGTAAACCCTTTTTTCTTCTAAAAAAATGTAATAACTTTACATGAATTGTTAACCTGATGTTTTTACACTAAGTTTATATAACAATTACTCATTAAAGTTTGTATAGCAGCTTAACTATTACAGAATACTTTTTTTTGTAATTTCTTTCAATTACTTTTTTTATGTATATCCTCAACGAAAACTTCTGAATCACGAAATTAAAAAAACTGATAATCTTCTTTTTAGATTTTCCGAACCCTCCCCCTCCAGCCTTTCAATAAATAAATTTTTCATTGAAATATGATCCGAAAATTCCGTTAAAATGATAAATGCCCGCGTTAGTACGGGTATTAAATTTCTGTATCTCCCATTCGTACTTTGTTGACCCGATGCACGAGAAAGTGTAGCCCTGGGCAAGAACGTACATTATCATATAGAATTACCACCCAAACACAAATGGCTTGTATGATTCTACCGGAATATTTTCATTACAGCGACGATTAAGCTCCGAAATAATTCCAACGTGTTTCACGCACGTTTCAAGTGCACTAATCCCTGTGCACGTCTTTTTTTATTTTTGGCTTGAGAGAATCGCAAAATATAATTTTGATATTTTGAAAATATAACTATCTAGCATAGAAAATTGGATAGTATTTTGTATTCTGAGTTTTCTTGAATGAACACCTTATAAAATAGGAAAATAAAATACATGAGAAAACAATAGAAAAATCACAAAAAGTATGTAACAACAAACAAATCTAGGAACCCCCTTACGGAAAACCAGTGCAGGAGCACAATAACACTACTACACAGAAGAAATCATGTTTGTACACAAAAGTTTCGGTGTATTGTGTGTAGTGGTCCTGTAATGTTATTGCGCTCCTGTACTGGTTTTCCGTAAGGGCCACATTTTTGTAGGAAAAAGATCTGTGATGGAAATAAAAAAGTAGCTGTTCATAAAAAATTTTTATTCAAAAAACAGTGAAAAATATTAACAATAATGTATTGCCAAACTCTTGATCAGTTATCATCACTGGTAAACAATTTTTTAGGATATTGTGGATTTTCAGAAACTTTTTGTTTTTTTGAGTTTACTGGTGTTTCTTCAAGGTTGACTTTCCTCTTGTGGTTCTGGAATAAAAAAAAGAATGATAAACATAGTTCGCAGATGCTCAGACAGATAGTTAAAAACAGAAAATTAAAATATCTAAAAATTATAACATTGAAAAACGTGTAAACTGATATGTTGGAATTTAAATATTCCGTGCGATTTAATGTTTTTTTCTAAAAGATATTTTTTGAACAATGTAAATCAATTTACTTCTGATCATTTCGATGTTCTATTTCTATTGAAATTCATTACTTTCTTTATTTTCTAATAAAAAAAAAAAAAAAAAAAACTATAAATCTTACCATTGTATTTCTCTCTTTCCAACGTTCATCTTCTTTATCTTTTTCCTCTTTTGTCACAGGTCTAAAAATCATGTATTTGTTGGGATTGGTTGACAGATTTACTTTGCTCGAATAATTGCACATCTTAGCATATTTCGCCATCAATTCTGGCGGTGGATTAAGAAATGATCCGCGCATTATTCTCTGTTTGGTAAAAAAAATATTCAATTAAGCATCTACTTCATGTATGAAAAATAATGACTGATGACGAAATTATATACCTTAGCTTCTTCCGGATTCGTTTTCATTGCAGATACTAGCAAAATATTCGAGAGAGTGCCTTGGCTCTCAAGAAACGGTTCTAGTGGAGTTTTCACTGTTATTGGGGAAACTTTTTTGACTGGATCTAGTTTTTTTTCTTTTTTGTCCATACCTTCACTGAAATATGGATTATTCCTCAAGATCTCTTGGAATTTTCCAGCATTTATTTTCTGCAAAAGAAAAAAATCATGCCATGGCTTAATAATGAGTAAATTGAATAAAAAATCATAAAGCTTTTTGATTCAAATTTCAAGATTTCTAGGTTTGTTGATTTGAAATGTTTGGGTTCCAGTAATTATTATTTCTGCAGATTTGGTAACAAAAGAATATTCTTGAAAAAAATGTTTAATTTATTGAATACTTTAAATTCAATATTTCATATTATAAATAATATATTTCAAAGTACACTGAAGTAAACAAAATTTTGATTTAGAATTTTCAGACTTCATATTCCAAAATTTTTCATTTATTAGTTGAATGAATATTTTCTACTTTAAATTCAATATAACTGCTTTTTAAGCTCTGTAATTTTGACGCTCAAGGTTTTAAGATTTTATAAATTTTCATGTAAACATTCAATTTTGTGATATTAATGTGAAGTTAATGTCAGACGGAAAAAAATCTCGTTCTAACATAAAAAATAATTTGCCTAAAAAACGTCTATTTTACCATTGAACTATTTAATTTAAATTCTAATTCCATAGAAAATTTTATTATTGTATAATATTATTCATAATTACCATTTGAGCGGTCACTAAATGATCTTTTATGTTAAATTTCCCAGCTTCAGACGTATCTTGATTATCCGCATCTGTGTCATTCCATTCATATTCATCATCGCTCATCGGTTTCGCATCTCTCTCCTTCATATCGTCAAAATCATCTGTGAACAAAAATAAACAGAACAAACATTACATAATTTTTGTACAATTACATTGTACATAACCTAAACTAACCTAACACTATTTTAGTCATTTTTGGACACTGTTTCACACACGACTTAGACATTTTTAGACATTGAAAGACACTTTTTAGACATTTATAAAACACTTTTTTAGACATTTTTAGACTTAGACTTTTTAGATTTTTTTTAGACACTATTAAAGACACGACTTGGACATTTTTTAGACATTTTTAGATATTTTAAGAAACTTTTTTAGACATTATTATACACTTTTTGAAGACTTTTTCAAACACTGTTTTAAATTTCTCAGACATTTCTATACACTTTTTGTACAATTATCGAAAAAAATTTTTTTTCAATTTTAAAAAATTATTATTTATTGATTTTTCAATATTTTCAATAAAACCTATAATTGTCGATAAGATTTCCAGCTGTTTGTTTAATACATTAAATTGCATTCAATTTGATTCAATATTTTTATTGATATGGAAGAAAATTATGAATAAACGAGTTAAGTTTGTATTGACATTTTAAAAACTTTGATTTATTGCTAACAATGTTGATTTTAACAAAATTCAAGTAAAATATGAAAATCTCGTAGTTTTGTGATTTGAAATTTTCAATTTTACATTACTTCAATCCATATTAAAATTATTTTTTATCGTTTCATTTTGAGTCTCTATTATAAAAACTTCAAAGTAATTGGTTCTTAACCATTCATTGGCAATTTTTCTGTTTGCCAACACAAATTTACTAACATAATCATTTTTGTTAACAATGTGTTATTAGTTGAAATAACATACCATTTAATGCCACTAAAAAACAATTTTTACCTATATCTTTCCACCGGTATTGCCTCACTCTTTTTGGACCGTCATTGTCAGAATCGTCGTCGTGATCGACAAACCTTTCCTTGATTTTCTTCACTATCCTGTTATCATCGTCCATGGTTTGCTTCGCCAAAATTTGCCCCAGATGATCTCGTTGCTCGTCTTCGTCGATAGCTTCAGCATCGGCCATTTCGTCTTCGTATTGGTCCAAGCCCTTTTCATCTTCGTCTTCCGAACCCAATTCGCTGTCGCTGACTCCAGCCTCGGCCTCAAAAAATTTGTTCGTGACTTTGGAAATATCCTTTGCTGGGACGACTATTTCATTTTCTTCCGAGTCATAATCCACGTAATGCACATCTTCCTCTTCCTCTTCCTCTTCAATTTCACTTTCGTCACTGTCACCCATTTCGTTTTGTTCCTCGTCTTCGTCATCGGAAATAATCATAGGTTGGCTCCGGTTTCGTGCAACTTTCCTGGCTTTTTCTTCTCCAAAATCTTCATCTTCGCTGTCAGAAGTGATGATTTTGTTTTGGAAGCGAGAACCTTTATTTTCGAGAGTTAATTTTGGAGAGTTAGTTTCATCGTTTGGAACAGAAGGTTTTTTTGGGGGCTGTTCAGGAGTGGAAAATTTCCCTGAACAGATGTCCATAAGTAATTGTGAATCTATATTTTCTTCCAGTTCGGATGTACCTGAAATATGCAAGAATTATTTAACATATGTAAATTTTTTTAACAGCAATTCATAGAAAAAAAAAATGTAAAATAAACTCACCAATAAGTGCTGACAAGCCTTCAATGCTCGGTGGTTCGCTTTCACTTTCATTTACCGGAAATGAACCAGAGCAAAGATCCATAAGTTGGGATTCAGAGACATCTGATTGACTTTGCTCGAAAAGTTTATTTGGCCCACCCATCCATGATTTGAGACCTTTCTTTTTATTCGTAGCTGAGGAACTGCTTCGTGCCTGGAATTCGAAAATAAGTTCATCATGATTTACTATAAATTTGTGAACTTCAAAGTCAGGTAATCGATAATACGATAATGAAAAATCAACTTTACTTTGCATACTATTCCAAACCAACCAAAAACATAAAATTTTCCTCAACTTACAGTATCAGTTCCCAAACTTCCTGATGGCATAGAAAAATATTCCAGCGAAGTTTCATCTTTCGACTGAGTTGGAAGTCCTTGTGTATTGAATATATCTTCTTCAGACATATACCTTTCAATACTTCGATTCTTGTTATCATTTTTCTGGTTATTTTCATCCACAATCTTCAACTCCAAATTTTCATCGTCGTCGTCATCTTCTTCGAAAGCCTTGGTTATTCTTCTCAACGTCTTAGGCTTCGGAATTTCCACTTTATCTTCTTCATCGTCCTCTTCTTTTTCATCATTAGTTACGTCATTATCACCCTCATCATCGGCATCTTCTTCGTCATCTTCTTCATCCTCTTCACATTCGTTTTCCTCTTCATCGTCAACTTCAGCCTCCTCGTCAGCGAAATCACAATGTTTCCTGGAAATTTTCAATGTACCAAATAATGAAAACAATTAATTTTAATTTTTTTAGAAATATAAGTTTCAATTAGAGACTTATGCCGATATAACTATAAGTCCTTTGCTATTTTTCCTAAAACGAAAAATGAAAAAAGATATTCAAGTTTCAACCAATCAGATTTGTTAAATTTCAAACTAGAATATCTTTTATGATCTTGAGTTTTGCGAAAATTGACAAAGGGAAAATCGTCTTAGAATTTTGTAAGGATTCTAAATTTTTCTGCTGCTCAACTTATCCTGGACTAATGTAAAATTGCAATTTCATTGCAATTTGGTATACTATGTTCAAATTCATTTTTGATTGACATGTAAATTTTTCTAATAAAATAAATTTTTTATTTGGCTGTCAACCAGTTACAATTTTTCAGTATTGTGCAGTACTCTGATAAATCTGATGATTATTTAATAACAATTCTCAATTTTTTAATTAAAAAAAGAATCTCCCGTCTTTTCACCTGTTTTTTTCCATAAAGAACCCTTACAAAAATGTATTTACTTTCAAATTTCAAGTAAACCAGAAAAGTAGGAAAAGGAGGGGGGATAATACTCGTGTTCATAAGTTATGCACATTTTCAAAAGCAAAAGTTTTCACGGGAATATTGTCAACTATACCTTTTCTTTTCCTTCACAACCGAACATTCCTCTTCTTCGATTTCACTCTCCTCATCCTCGTTTTCTGACTCCTCTTCCTTCTCGTCATCCGATTTGGAAGGGCTGTCTGCTTCAGTTTCCGAATCTATATCCTTGGGCTTTACCATAGTATCTTCATTTAATTTCGTTCGTGCCCACTGCTCATTCACTAATCTTTCGCTTTCTTTCTTCAATTGCCTCATCATCATGATCCTCGCATATCCCGGTTTTGTTTTGCAATTGATGTCAAACTCCATGGTCATGCCGGAACTATTGATCACGATTTCCGTCTGAGGTTTCGGGTCATTTTCAGTGTGCTTAGCAAGCCTCTTCGTCATTACCGAGGCATTGTCTATCTTTCCTCTCTTACGATAATCAATGTCGAGATCTACGACATCTTCCGTTGATTTTTGAGTTAATTTTCTTAGCGCCGAGGCTCTCACCTTGTCACGGATTGCTTTATAATTCATGGGGTTAAACGTACTTTGTTTTTGAGGGGAGAACTCCATGGTCATGCCGGAATTGTCTTTTTTTCCTCTCTTACTATAATCGATGTCGAGATCTATCACGTCTCCCTCTGGTCTTAGAGTTATTTTTTTCGCCGAGGCTCTCGCCATTTCACGCATTGCTTTAAAATCCAGGGGAATAGGTGTACTTTGTTCTTGAGGAGAGAACTCGGAAGAGTCCAAACGAAGGTTCAGGGATTCGCTTTCTTCAGGGATTTTCGGTGGGTTGAGGTTTTTTTCAATATTGGACGTAATTTCGTCGTCTGCCAAGTGAGAAAAACAAGACTCTTGGTTAGAGGTTTTCAACGGTTCGACTATGCAGCCGGTTTCGGGAGTGTCTAAGAATATTAATTTATCGTTGGGTGTTGTAGTTTCAGTGGTTGTGGGTTGTGGAGTGTCTTCGAAATCAAAGTCCAGCTGTAAACAAAAAATAAAATACCTGTATTAAGTATAAGTTACTTGAACTAAAATTTGTATCGAGAAACCTGAGAATTTCTACTATTAAATAATTGAAAATTTACTTGACAGAATGTTATCTCTTATAAATTTATATCACTCATTTTTTTTTGTCAAATTTACTACAACCTCTAAGATTCTAAAAGAAATTGCAGAAAAAAATGAAAAATATAGTTATGAATTTCAATAATGAAAATTATAAATAGTGAAATCAGAAAAACGTGTGAAATGATATTTCGGTACATTTCATTAAAATTGAAGTTATAAATGACTTTTGAAATTAAATGTCAAAATCACACATGCTTCATAGGAAAATGTTTTTCGTTTGATTTATTTATTTATATGATTAATCATTTGAGTAAAAATTTGGTATTCTCGAAGGATTTGCTCGTTTTGGAGTACATTTCCAAATTTACAGCTTTGATGCAATATTAGATTTTTATTTTTTTAATGCAGCAAATTCTATTTCTTTGTATAAAAAAAATTAACAGTCTTGAACTCTCTTTGTCTTGAATATCAATATCACAAATCTTGTTTAATCCAAAATATAAGTATTATTTATTTGAAAAATAAATTGAAATAAATTGAAATAAATTGAAATATAAGTATGATAAATTTTGAAATCAGAAAAACGCGTGAAATGATATTTCGGTACATTTCATTAAAATCGAAGTTCTAAATGGCTTTTGAAATTAAATGTCAAAATCACACATGCTTCATAGGAAAATGTTTTTCGCTTGATTTATTTATTTATGTGATTAATCATTTGAGTAAAAATTTGGTATTCTCGAAGGATATGCTCATTTTGGAGTACATTTCCAATCTACAACTTTGATAAATATTAGATTTTTATTTTTCTAATGCAGCAAATTCTATTTCTTTGAATAACAAAAAAAATTAACAGTCTTGAACTCTCTTTGTCTAAAATATCAATATCACAAATCTTGTTTAATCCAAAGTATAAGAATGGTATGATGATTTGATGATAAGATTAAGAATTTGAACTGCAACGATGAAACTTTATCACTGGTTATTGTACAATAGAAAAATGCGTAGTTCTATACTTTAATATGAATAATATTGCTTTATTCTGTTATTTTCAATTATGGTTTTTCTGTTATCAATCAAGTACGCGTCACTGGAAGAAAATTTTAATATTCAATATATTATTATGCGTTTTCTTTTGTACATTATTATATAATTTAAGCATTTTGCTTGTAATTATGCAATGAATAAATAAAATTATTTAAATATATATTTTGTATTACATAGGGGTCATTTCAAATGAAATCGTGCAGGCAGTTAGGGTATTTATGAAATTTTTTTTTAGTTTTTGCATCGAAATCGAAGAGACAGTACTTTTTCTTTTTGCTAAATTTTAAGTTCTTTCATTGTGGGGAATTTTCCAAAATTTGTCTAAAAACTTGATTTTGCGCTAGTGGTGAATGTTAATTTTTTTTTAATGCAAGAACTTTGCGAAAAAATGATCAATCTTTTGTAATTTTTTTTCTGTTTTTAAGTTTAAGGTTCCTGGATCATCCAGTATAAAAATTTTCTAATTCTGGGGCCATATTTTACTTGTTAGACATTTTTTGTCTGGCTTTTAAACGCAAAGAACAGGTAAACGACTTTGAAAATAAAAGTCACGTATCCAAATCTTACGTGCAAGTTTTATAACTGATTCTGGTTAGAGTACAGTTTAAGGGGTTGTATACTAAGTTGAGGCGAAAAAAAGAGCTAAGTTCCTGATTTTTTTCAGGGGTTGTATACCAATTTTATTTGAAAAAGCAAAAGACTTATTCTTGGTAGTAGTATCCAAGAAAAAAAAACAAGTTGAATAATAGAAAAATATTCAAAATTATCAGAGTTCTGGCCCTTTTCCTGAAACGCGTTTTTTTGCAGAGGTTTTCAGTGATCACTCTCCAAAGCGAACAGCTTAACTGAAACCAAAAAAGTAAAAAAATTATTAAAGAAAAACATATTGTAGTATGTTATAACATACTTGAACGATTCTTTTTTCATCAAAAATTTTTTTATTCTTCATTATAATTTTTTGATTAAAATTTTGAACTCCTCGAAAATCGATTTTTTTATTTTTCATGGCTTTTTTATTAGAAACAAATTTTTTTTTTTGGAAACCGTTTCGTTCAAGTACACTACAATACATTTTTCTTTTATAACTTTTTAACTTTTTGGTTTCTGTTAAGCTGTTCGCTTTGGGGAGTAACCACCGCAAACCTTTACAAAAAAAAAAACGCATTTCGGAAAAAGGGCCACAACTCCGACAATTTTTAATATTTTTTCATAATTCAACTTGTTTTCTTTTCTTGGATAGTACTACCAAAAATTAGTCTTTTGCTTTTTCAAATGAAATTGGCATAAAACCCTTGAAAAAATTACGAACTTAGCTCACTTTTTCGCCTAAACTTTGTATATAACCCCTTAAGAACGTACCTTTCGAGCCCAAGTGTAATTACTTGAGTCTTCTGGAAGAAAATACAACTTTCTGAGTTTTAAATTCAGCCGTTTATTTATGCATTTCAAACATTGAATAATAATAATTTGAACAGATTTTGTTATTTATCAACACAAACTCATAAAAATGCAGTCAATTTGGATTTTTGATGCAAAATATTCATAATTTTTTAAAATTTCTCATCAAAAATATTAGAATCCAAAATTTTTCTCATGTTCAAATTTCTATCTTTCACCAATTTATCTATAACCATGACTTTCAAATTTTTCATTGTTTACCTTCATTTTGTAGTAAATTTATAAAAAAAAAAATCGTGAGAAACAATTATTGAGATATAAAAAAAGTAAACGCAAACTCACCGAATCGAGGTCAAAGGATTTCTTATTTTCAGTTGGCTTTTCAATATCCTTATTTTCCTCTTCGACGTCTTTGACAATTGAATTTTCTTCCTGACTTGTTACAGGATCTGATAATTTTTCTGCAGAAATATCAGAGCTCGCAATCGTTTCTCCGGGAGTTTCAGTGCTCAACATTTTTTCTTCAGAGTTTGGGTGTTCTTGTTCAAGAACTTCAGGTTCCTTTGGATCTGACTTTTCAATGTCATTATCATTTTGCGTATCAGGAAGTACCTTTTCGAGGTCTTCGTCTTCGGAATCTGATTTAAAAAATGCTGGAATCTCTTTTTCCTTTTCTTCGACATATTTGCTGTAAAATAATTATCATTCAAACATCTAAAATCGATAAACGAATAAAGTGAAACATTAACTCCATTGCTTTATTTTGCTTCAGTTGTATAACTGTAAATAACTATAACTATATTAAAACTTTGTCAACAATATTAAGCAACAATATTAAGTAATTTGTTAAATAATCTGTAAAAATTTACTATAAAGTATTTCTTCGCCAACTCAACTTTATTTTTTGAAAATATGTTTGCAGCAAAATATTTTTAGGTGCTTACCAAACAATGTCAGTAGCGAAATACATTTTTGCAGCAAGAGTCGGGCCTTCAGGCAGGACAGGCTTTTTATTATTTGAAAACGCTAAAAACTCCTCCAAAGTTCGTTGCTTTGGTATGTGGTAAGGCAAAGACAAGTTTGATTCGCGAATTAATTTTTGAGTTACGCTGCTGATTTCCTCTATAGCCGAAAGTTTGCTTTTTCGGGGGGCTAATTTCTGAAAATATAAAAACATTTGGAGTTATGGAGCTGTCATAATTTTGGGGTTGCCTGAAATGGCAAGTTTTTAAATAATTTATTCTTGAAATAACGTATAAATATTAAAAATGACAATTTGTGAACAATGAGTTTGAACGTTTTCAAGTTTTCAAGTAAGCCGAGTTTTGAAATAAAATAATGCAAGAATTTTAAGAAATCTTAAATTGACACTGAGTTTCACAAATTAAAAATCAAAAGTAAATAAACTTTTTTGGATATTAAATTGAAACAAAAATTTAAATAAGCCTTATGTTCAAAGGAATCTTGTTGAAAAATTAAATTTAAAAATATTAAGGAAAAATTAGTTTGTAAGTTGGATAAAAACTAAATTATCAAAAAATGGCAAGTTTTCAAATATTTTATTCTTAAAATTACAGATAAAATTTAAAAATTATAATTAGCGAACAATGAATTTGAACGTTTCCAAGTTTTCAAGTACGTGAATTTCTAAGATGAGATTTTGGAATAAAATAATATGAAAATTCTAAGAAATCTTAAAGTTAAACTAAGTTCGACAAATTAAAAAAATCAGTTTGTAAATTCAACACTAAAAAACTTTTTAGATAATAAATTGAGAAAATTTTTTTAAAAAAGCCTTATGTTGAAGGGATCTTGTTGAAAACTGAAATTTGAAAATATTATGACAGAATGAGTTTTTAGGTTGAATAAAAATTAAATAATCAAAAAATCGCAAGTTTTCAAAAATTTTATTCTTGAAATAATTGATAAACTTTAGAAATTACAATTCGCGAACAATGAATTTGAACATTTTCGAGTTTTCAAGTATGAGAATTTCTAACATGAGATTTTAAAATAAAATAATGCAAAAATTAGTTTGCGAAATCAAAATTAAATAAACTTTTTTGGATAATTAATTGAAGAAAAAAAATTTTAAATAAGCTTGTTGAAGGAATCTTATTGGAAACTATTAGGTGCGCAACTAAGTTCTCGCTGTTTGTCAGTAGATGGCTCTAGCAGTAAGAGTTGGTCGATTTTGACATATCCAAAACGTCACGAACTAAGCTTAGACATATGGTAAACAAACTGCTGCGACACATGAG
>JAPYZL010193487.1:0-30119 GCA_030522825.1 Platygaster orseoliae | reverse complement strand
AGAGTTAACACAGAGCGTCACGTTTGGCCTGACCCCCCCCCCCCAGAGCGTGACGTAATACTTGAACGCTCCCTAATAATTAATATGGAATTATCATAACGAAAAGTATAGTTTATATAATTTAAATTTGATTCATATTTTAGGAAATCGTTTGGTTGCTAGAACTAAACATTTCTTCCTGTGTACTAACTAACTCGTATTTTAATCCGAATTGAAAATGAAAGCTACATACATATACTAGATTGCATTTGATTAATGTATATAAAGCAATATTTTATATTTAAAAGAATTTGTTTATAAATAAGGTGACTTCTGCTGAAGGTACCAGATTTTGCACATAAGCTCCAAAAATTCGTGGTTTTGCAATTTTAAATGTTTACTGAATATATCATTGAATAGTTTTACAAAAATAAACATGATAAACAATTATAAAAACATAATGAAAAAATATCATGCAAAAGGAAAACTATAAAAAACTTATACTAAGAAATATGCAGTTTTTAAGTTATTCAATAAGAAGGGAATCGGGGAAAAGTATTTTCTCGACAGTTTAAAATTTTTGTAATGAGGTTTGACAATTTCTAATCTTAGAAAATTTCAATAACGATGTATGAGAATTAGAATAATCTTGATGAATATTTAATTCCAAAGCAAGGTTCTTATTCTCGTTCTGTTAATTTTCTGATCTTCTATTATAAAACTGATAAATTATGAAAATTTCATCGATCCACGAAATTTCGGACACAACTGAAATTATTTTTCAAACAATAGTTATGAAACTCGATTGTAGTGTTAAATTTTTATCATTTATGTAATCTTACTGTGAGAAATTTCAAGGAAAAAATTTTCATTTATATTAAAATTTTGAGTGACAGGCCAGTGAAGTTGTATTTGAAAAGAAAGTTTTGGTTGCATTGAACAAAGAATACAGTAAAATAAATAGATATTTTAATTTTTGGATATGACAATTAATATTAAATTGTCATAACTAGAATTTTGGTTATCATAACTTAAGCTGTAGTTGTCATAATCCAAAAGTATATATCTTAAAAAGTGTATTTTATTTGTTTTTGAAATTTTGATTTATACGTGACGAACTTACTACGAAGATACTATAATGGTACGAATTATTACATTATATATTTATTAGAATTATTATTTAATTCTAATGATTAATTATTAGCATTTTTCATTTGTCTATCAGACTCTTTAACTAATACATTTTTTTCTGTTATTTTATTGGTTTCTTCCTAATAAAAACTTTCCAACTTGATACTGTTTGAACTTCGTTACAAAATCGTCTGAAGAATGTTGATACTTCGAGTGACAAACGAGGTCGGTTCGACACGTTGCATTATTTTCTTATAAATTCTAAGGCAAACGAGAATGATGGTGCATCGAGTACTATGTATGAATTTCGATCAAGTCAGCTGCATTCATTGTGTGTAATAATTCCGAGCGCGGGTGATTACGTTAGAAACCGACTACGTCTTGGATTACTCATCGCGTATATAAACGGCCAGACTTTTTCATCCTCAGATTCTTTACTCTTCTTTCGGTGCCACAACCGGGAAAAATAGAGTAATTGTATAATTGACCGAGACGACTGATTAATTAATCTTATTCCGTGCATCTTCAAGAGGGATCCCTTAATTCAATCAGTCAAGTTCGGGATGAAAAAAATTATAACTCGTTACTTTCCAGACGTTTCAGAAAAGTTGAGGAAAATTTGGAAAACTCGTATTTCATGAAAATTTAATAATTATTTTATATTTTCTTATTTTTATAACATTTAGAATTAATTTTGAAAATAAAACGAAGGTACTGTAATATTTTTAACTTTTTATTTATTTAAAAATTTTTATTTATAATCCCATCGATTTCAATCGATTTTCAATTTCAAATTTATTTTTAATTATAAGTGTGTGTCCTATACTAAAGAAAGATCAACTGTTCGGAACGTGACTGATTCCGTGAGGTCAAAAGTGACATTATAAATTCTAACATTATACTATAGTTGGAGGCGGGGGTGGGAGGGGTAAAGAGAAGGATGAAGTTGAATGAAATTTTTGCACAGGAAATTAGAGAAAGATCGCGTTTGACCACTGACGTTTCCTTGTTTCGCCGCCTACGGAAATTCGCGAGCTTGGAGATAATTCGATTTGAAATTTTGTCTTTCGGAAGAAAAGATTTTGTAATACAATTAATTAATACGAGTAAAAGTAGATGTTTAATTGAAAATCCAAAAATAAAAAGAAAAAGAAAAAATATATTCATAAAATTCTACATTTTCAGATTTTGCATGAAAAAAATTTTAACTTATTCGTTGTCTTTTATTGAGAGATGTTTTGCCATTTTTAAGAAAAATAATAGAGAAAACTCGATGTTCCACAACATTGTCCAAAAATTGATTTTTTCTCCATTCGCTGTTCCACTCAGGAAATAGCCCCTTCATAAAATACACAGTTCTGATCTTCGAAAGATACACATTTCTGCATTCCATTTCTATTTTTAACCAAAGTATATGTTGTTACTCAAGAGTACATATTTACCCTTATCTTTCCACCCAACATTTTTTCGCGAGATTGAATCGTTTTGAAAACACATCGGCAGAATCAAACATTTACTATTATGAAAATTATTCACAGTTTTTTAAAATATTTATTATTGACCGTCCGTAAAACACCAGTCGAAACTTTATTTTGAATTTCAACTTCTTTCACAGACAATATTTGCAATTTGCAGGTAAAAAAATAATAAAAATTTTCCCCTACAAATTTATGAATAAAAAAAACTTATTTTAAATTATGAGAAAGCAAAACACCATTTTTTAAACGAATTTATAGGAATACAGTGAATTGACTATTGTGTTACAAAATACCCCAAATTTTCAAAATTCCTGTATCCGAAATATCAGAATCCCAAAATTTTCTGATCTTGAAATTTCAAATTTGTCATTAATTGCATTACTATCGTTATATTATTTAATAATTGTCTTTATGCACTTCTAATCTCAAAGTTTTATATTTGGACGGGCTTTGAGACTAGAATTGTATAAAATACTGTATGTAACTTAGTGCGAGTGTCGAATTTGGCGAAGACGATTCAAACCCTCGGCTTCGCCTCGGGCCTGAATCCTCGTCTTCGCCAAATTCGACACTTGCACTACGTTGCATAACGTACTATTTCAACTTTGTATTTAAAGAAAATTCAAATGAAAAATTCGCGAAAAAAAATAAAAATAGTTAACATTGAAGATTAGAAACGATTGATTTTCAATTAGTCGGTAGTATTAAGGTAAATTTTTTATTGAAATAATTATTCAACAATAAAATTGATTTTAATAATAAAACGAAGGTACTGCAATATTCTTAATTTTTTTAATTATTTTAAAATTCAATTAAACATTTAATTCAAAACTCGTGAATCAATTGGAAAGAATCTACATAAATTTGACAGTATTAAAAGAAACAATCAATCAAAATGTTACTTTGTATTAATAACAATATCACTACAAATCTTTTTATCTGAACATTTCGTAGATAAATTTTTGAACAAGTGCTTAGTTCATTTATTCAGTTATTCTCCTTGAAACTGCGTAATGTAACGTCAAAAGATAGAAAGGAAGTTCCTTTTTCCATGCCTGATAACTTTTACTTATCACTCTGAGTTTGTATCATTCATTCAAGAAATAATGAATTCTGAATGAAGCTACATTTTTTTTTGTATTTACTTTAGTTAACATTACTTACCATGCGTATTTGCAAGGGCGTTGGTATGAAATATTGAGGAAGGGGTTTTGATAAAATAAATAAATTGATAATAAATTTACAGAGAGCCTCCACCATTGAAAAACCCTTTTTCAAACGCTCTTGAAACTTAAACTAACAATTACAAATAATTATAAATGTAATAATAATAATAATAATAATAATAATAATAATAATAATAATAATAATAATAATAATAAATATATATAATATACAATAATATATATTTTTGTATATAATATAATATACATCGTAGTAATCGACTTATTTTTTAAAATCTGATCTTTTACAAATTTGGACAATAGCTATACATTTGAATTGTAAACATTTTTATTTTCTGGTTCCTGGAGTTCACATAGGTAAAAATAACATGAAATGCAATTGAAAAAAAATTGAGAGCTTATAACATGAAAAAAAAGGTGCTGAAATTGGTTCAATTTCAGCAAAAATATCTTCTCATTTCAGGATTTCTGGGATTACAACCAACCATAAATCCTAATGTTACTGAGCTGATAATAGACGAGGGAGAACCATTGAAAATAACATGTAGACATTCGGAAGAAATGAGATTTTTCTATCCTGAAAGTTCAGAGGAATTTGTAAGTATTTAAAAAATATCACGAAAAGTACACGTCTTATATAATCAGTCCATTTCTTAGACACTCATTGTAAATGTTTAAGATTTTTAAAGACTTTGATGTCATCTCTGTCATTTGAACGATTTTAAATTCGACGTTTTCGTAAAAACGTTTTTCATCTTAAAAAAAAAAATTGATTGCTCTTTATTTTGGGATATAATATGTTTTTTCCGACAAAATTAATAGCTGATACGTTTGAAAAATTTTTTCAATAAAACGTTAATCAATTAAAGGATTCACTATAAGTAAAAAATGACAAAGAACTGGAAAATCACAAGCTTATACAGAAGCAAAAATTTGTTATAAAAAAATATGCAGTTCTTATAATTTCTAACAATTCTATATTTTTTAATGCAGAATCTATACCTTGAATAATAAGCAAATTTTTTACTGAAATGTTGATTTACTGGTTGAGTAATAACGAAGAAAAAAATTTGATATTAGAAATGGGAAATTATAAACTGGAGTTTTTCATCGTAAAAAAATATGAGCTATTAATTTTGTCAGAAAAAACATTATTTTCCCCCAAAAAATATTTCACTTTTTTCGCCTTATAGAGAGATGATAAATCAATGTTATTTATAGATGATACGATTTTTCACAAAATTTTCCTGTAATAAGTTTTTGTTTTTCATCTAGTTATTGATGAGATATTCTATTATTACAGGCTCCAACGTCATTTCCGAACGAAAATCAAATAAATTCCGAGTTTTCTTTCACATACACTTTTGAAAGACCGAAAACGGTTTTTGGTGACACTGGATGGTACGGTTGTGGCCCTGATACGACAAATGTCGACAGCCTCGATGGCAGTGATAACCCTGACATCAGCATAATATACGTATACGTCAGATGTGAGTCATGTTTTTTTTTTAACGGGAATTCTTATGTTTTTTTTAAAAAAAACGGCGATTCGATAAACTATCACTCGATGTTGTATCAAACTGAGTAAGTGAAAGATGTAAAAGATTTTTGATGAGTTTATTGATATTTTTAAAACAACATTCAAAATTGTCACTTTCAAGGATTATTAAAAATTTTTAGAGTTAGTTACTGTACATTTTGCAAGTTCGATCAAAAATCATGAATGATGGGAGAGGTGTTCCAGAGTTGGTTAAAATCTACAAAATCATGATAAAATTCTCAAAAATTGAACCTGAATTTTTGTTGAAATGTTTCGCGTTTCGATCGAAGATTAGAGAATATAATATATATATGAAGGATTTCAAAATAAAAACATTTTATTTTCGAATTGTAACAAGTTTTACAGTTGTAAACTAACATTAGTAATTAACAAAATTTGAAAGATTGACAGCAACTTTTTTTGCCTAAATTTTTTTCAAAGTTCTTTACTCGAAGATATTTGATACTTATTTCTTCGTTTTGATATTATATACGAAACCTGAAAAATTAGTAAAAAATAAATACTCGAATCGAAATCTTCTGGAAAATTTGATTTTTTTTTCAATCATATGTTGAATAAAAAGTATTTAAAATCAAAATTCATAAAATTTATTTAATGTGTTACTGACTATACTTTCAAACAGTGTATCATAAAAAAATTTCGAAAATTTTGCAGAGAAATAGTTAAAGTTATTTGTTTTTTTGTTTTTTTCAAACCTATTTATCTTCCTATTCCAAAATTTTAACAGTATATTGAGGAATAATAATAGAGTTTCAGAAAAAAACAACAAGAAAAAACGCTAATAACTACATTATTTTGAAATCAAATTAAAGTTGATAATGCATTCATAGAAATTGAAATGAATACGAGCTTTCGACTCGGGCAAAGTCATAAAAATTCAATCCAAGTGTACTTCAAAATTGAAATTTTTATAATAAATTTTGCATACAAATAAATTCTATCGATTTTTTTTTCATTCAACAGAACTCTCAAGGACATTATTCAATAATTGTGTCAGAAAAAATGTTTAAATTAGCTAATTTTTTGTAATAAATTCTAAAAAATTAACTCTTTAATTTGCAGCTAAAACTGAATTACTCATAACGAATGGATTTGGAATGGAATTTGTTGGAGCTAGAGTTGGCGAAACAGTAATTATTCCATGTCGTCCAACTGCTCCAGAATATGAAGTTTCACTGTATGCTAATGAAGAAGTAAGTTAAAGAACTTGATTTTCATCATAGTCTTACAAAAACTTATCGAACCACAAAAAAACCTGGTTTCGTATTTCAGATTGTTCCGATATCTGAAAAAATATCATACGACCCGCGATATGGCTTTTCCATAAAAAATGTTGTAATGCGAGACATCAATCATTACATTTGCAGTGCAAAGCACGGCGATGTCAGTAGCAATATGACGTATGGCTTAATTGTCACAAGTGAGTTTTTTAGCAATTATTTATTTACATTCTGGAAGTGCAAAAATTATTTATATACGAATCCCACAAAATTGTTTTTATCAGAGTACGAAAAACTTTATCCAATGATCGATGACGAAAGCGTGAGACATTTGACTAGAGGACAAAACGTGTTACTCAATTGCTCGGTTGATGCGAAATCGTCTACTCCCTTCGAAATATCTTGGATCAGGCATAATAAAAAAGTTGACGAAATTCAGGTAAAATCATTGCTCGGTTACTTTAATTTATGGAAAAACGAGTCTTCGACTGATTTTTTTGAAAATTTAGAATCGCAAGTTTTCGACTCATAAGTATACAGCCCAAATCAGCGAAAGGAGGATCCGAGCGATACTTGAATTGCAAATAAAAAACTTTCAAGATGAAGATCAAGGAAATTACGAGTGTTCGGCGAAACAGTCTAAAAAAGCTGCCGATGTTGCGTTCGTAAACTTGAAAATTCGAGGTAAATAACATTAATTTTTCAATCATGAAAAGTGGTGATAGATTCTATTTTTTATATTTTAGCAGATAAATCAAAAAAAGGAAAATGATATGTTTTGAAATATCAAAATTTTCGAATTTCTATTTCTTTTGAATTCCTGAAATTTTTAATATTTATTATTCACGTCCCTAAATTTTAAAATTTTTGAATTTTAACAGAATTTCGTTTATACTTATGCATATGAAAATGATGGAAATTTTTCTTTTTTTTTTTGAGTTAGACCAAAAATACATCACACTGACATCGCGGGATGAAAATGGTTATTACGAATTAATGGAGGATGAAAGAGTTCATTGGATAGTTACGATTGATGGTTATCCAGAGGATTTCAACATCACTTGGTAAATTTCTACTTCCTCAAGATGAGAAACTCAATGCAAACAAAATGATTCTATACCAACAATATATAATATTCATAAGGGAAGTAAAACCAAACAAAATTATAGGTTTTCAAAAGTTTCCTTAAAATTGAGTAAAGATAACCCTGAATTTGAAAAATGACATTTTTGGAGCTTTCTTAGTAAAACCTGATAAACTATTACACCATAAAAAAATTTCGATCGATGAATATACAAGGTTGTGTTTTTTGCAAAGCAACAGTTTTGACAAATCATCGAATAAGAATGTTGATCACGCATTCAAGATGACGAGTACGAAAAATTCTTCTGAAATAATTTTGTTTTTCCCTCAATTTGCACGATTCATGGAAATTCATTTTCATACAAAATTTATGTTCGATTACACAAGTCTTCAGTTTTATTCGACATTTTCAATAAACTCTGCTGATATGATTAAAACGAAAATTTAGGTTGAACCCCCATCACAAAGAAATCACAGGAACCTGGGGAAACCAACTGCGAGACAAGTTTTCAGTGAAAAAAGAAAGAACATCGACAGAACTAATAATCAATTATCTTGATATCCACGATATGGGAGAATACAGGCTACAAGTGCAAAATAGCTTTGACATCCAGGAACTGAATTTCACATTGGTTGTTCAAAGTAAGAGCAATGGAATTAGAAAGTAATAATTTTTTGTATTCCAATAGCTAGGGCGAAAAATTGGGACTTTTCGAAGTATTCAAAAAGTTTCACTCTGAGTACTTTAAAATATTTTTTGGGAGACTTTTAAAGTGTTTAAATTGGATTCAAGTTTTCCAAAAATACTTTTTTAAGCATTTGAAAATATTGGTTTTGGAATTTATAATAAAAGTAATGAAGAATCAAGTTTTTCACTCAGGAATTTAAGTATTCTTAACATAATGTCCAAACCATAATGTCCAATAAATTATATGATATCCAAAAATGTTATAAAACTAAATTCTACTAATTCTGGGAAGTATTGTTTGGATATAACATGTTTGAAATATGTTAGTGAATAGCATATATATAATAGTGTAGGCAAGAAATAAAAAAAAATGTAAAATGCAAACTTTACGAAAAATTTTTTTAATAATGTAAAAAAATGAAAACAAGGAAAAAATTGACAAATTTTAGTTCTAGAAAACTGTCGTTATTTTTAATAATTTACGAAATTTTCGAACATTTTCTAAAACTCCAAATTTAAATTGAATTTTTACATATAAAATCTTTGTATGAGGATTGATTTTTGATTAAAAAAAACTTTATAGTAGAATGAAAATTAAATACCGCAAAATACCACGCAATAATCAATCAGTTATTAATTTTTAGTTTAACCGAACCATCATAATTTTTAACAAATAACACTTCTCAAAGTTCTATTATATTTTAGATTATTTTTAAAATTTCAAAAATTTTAAACCATATCCGTTTGATGAAACATTCTTTAATTTAAAAAAATGTAGTTTATTACACGATTTTCGTAATTTTTCAACATTATTTTATATAATTTATTAACATTTTCTGAAATTCAACAAATTATTCGAATTAATTCATAGAATTTACGACAATCTAGAGAATTATTCCAATCCTTTTTCATTTTCTTCATATTTTAACAATAATTATCGAAAAAAAGTTCATTAAAATTTGTGTATTATAATTTTTCGTAATTTTTCAATACTTCCAAGTTTTTGAAATTTTTTAATAAAATTTAAAAAAACCATGTACTTTTCAAAAAAATATGATAATGATAAAAATATACAAAACTTATGAATAATCTCTGTAACACTTCGAATTACTTATTAAATTATTGACTATTTCAAAAATTTTCAGAGTTTTTCTATTTTTTCAAAATTTTGAAATTTTGAACATTATACAAACTGTTCAAAGATTTAAGTTAGACTAAAATAATAAAAAAATTTGGACATTTAATGAGATGGACATAAAAATTTATACAATTATATCACATTTTTGTACGAGGATCAATTTTTGATTTCAAAAAACTTTATAATGATATGAAAATTAAATCAATGAATTATTGATTTTTAGTTCAACAGAACTATAAAAATTTTTAACAAACAACATTTCTCAAAGTTATATTATAATATATTCCAGATTATTTGGAAATTTTCTAAAATTCGTTTTAGACAGATGATGAAACATTTTTTGATTTTCGAAAATGTAGTATATAACATGGATTCTGTATTTTTTTGGAATTTAAACATTTTTTACAATGTACAAAATTTTTAAACATTATCTGTAATTCAACAAGTTATTCGAACTTCATAGAATTTACGACAATCTGCAAAATTATTCTAAATGTTTTCCTTTTTATTAATATTTTAACAATAATATTCGAAAAAAATACATAAAATTTTCCAATACTTTTAAGTTTTTGAAATTAATCCATCAATCAAAAAAAAAGCAATACATTTTTTTAAAAAATATATTAATGATCAGGATCACAATAAACAAAACTTATGAACAATCTCTGTTATTCTTCGAATCACTTAAAAAAATATCAACTATTTAGACAATTTCCAGAGTTTTTTCACATTTTCAATATTTAAAAATTTTCAACATCATATCAACAATTCAAAGATTGAAGTTGGACTAAGAAAATTTGGACATTATATTATATGGACATAAAAATCTTTGGTCATTACGGTTTGTACATTGTGGTCTCCTACCGAGACTGCAGTCTCTTTTTTTTAATTCTCCGGATAAATGTCTTTTAAATTATTTGGGACGCTCAAAAATTCCAAAATGAGATTCATTTTGAGTCGAAAATCCATGGTTAAAAAGATAACTTTGGCAGACTAGTAAAAAAAGGTTTAAATACTTTCCTATTCGCAAAGTCTCTTTTTCGCATTTTAAATACTCTGGAGACACAAAAAGAAACTCAATTTTTCGTCCATGGAGTTTAAACAGTACTTTTTGCGAAACACGCACAAAAAAGGTGCTTCTTGCACCTGAAAACAAACACAAAGGACGTGCATTTCCGACTGGCGATTCATTTCGATGTGGGTGTCGCGTTTTAATGCGTGTTTTTGATTTTTATTACCTAGGAGTAGTATTATTTCCGACAGACGGCGCGGTGCGCCGTGTCGGACATGCACCCCCTTCGTGTTGATTTTCAGGTACGAGAAGCACCTTTTTGTGCATGTTTTGCAAAAAATATCGTTTGCAACTCGGACCTGAGGCGTGGCTTTGTTCTCGGACCAATTTATCAGCCTCGGCTACGCCTTGGAAGATAAATTTGCCCTCGCCCAAAAAGCCACGCCTTAGGTCCTAGTTACAAAATATACTATATTATCAAAAACAGGTTTGAACTAAAATATTTCTGAACCGTTTTTCAATAAATTATTAACATTATCAGCGATTTCACCAGAATAACTCTTTTATCGAAAATTTAGTTCCCTAAAAATTCTCAACAGTTTTGTAAATTTTTCTTGCTTCATGGAACAATGTAATATTATTATGAATTATGTACGATCCATGGAACCAAAATGAGAAAAAAGAGAAATACATTAAAATATACAAGAAATCCATTATATTATATAATAAGATAATATATAATAATATAATAAGAATATATAATAAATCCATTAAATAATATATGATATTAGATATATTATTGGAGCGTTTTTCATAATTTTAATGCATGGCATTGGATCAACAATGTAATAATTTTTGTAGGTTCTCCATCGGAAATAATAATCGAACACGAGGGTGGCAAAAATGGATTTTACATGCCGATGACGAACGTGAAATTCACATGTGAGGTTTACGCGAACCCAAAACCAACATTCGAATGGAGCTTCATCCGTTATAGTCAACCTTTTGACGGTTCTTTCCTCGATTCCGACCAACTGATTAATCATACAATAACAATCGTTGATGTAAGTTTTGCTTGTTATAAATTTCTCAGAATTTTTAAAGATTAAAAATTGATTCGTTTTTCAAGGCTTCGGAAACGATTAAAATGAGTGAGACGCCTCCAAGATACAAATCTACGGCATTTATGAGGGTCATTGAAAGCGGAAATATTGTTTGTAAAGCTTGCAACATGCATTGTAATTCGGCATCTGAACCAATTTGGATTTCAGGTGAAAGCTCTTTCGATATTTTTCAAGTCCTTTTATAAAAAAGTCCCAAGTTCTTTTAGAAAGTCCTTCTGAAAGATTTTTAGATGACATGATGAAAATTATTCAGTTTTTCACTAATCAGTTTAACTAATTACATCGTGGTTCTTAATTTTTTCAGAGGTGCCAGGGGGATTTGCAATAATTGGCCCCTCTTCGAAAGTCGTAGTTGGTCAACAAGTCAATTTGACTTGCGCAGTTTCGCTTACAAACCACACAGTTTTGGAATGGTTTGATGGTTCTGACGGTGCTGCCATCGTTAGTAACGGTAATGGTCAACTGTATTCAATTTTCCTTTTGTAACAAATTTTTTCAATTTGTACCTCAAATTTTAAATTGATCGAACTCCAAAGTACGTATCTTTTAAACTATGCACGAATATTTTTTAGATCGATTCAACATAGTCACACAACAAAATTTCAACACCTTTCGTTCAATATTAATCATCAAGAATGCCCAACTACACGATACGAAAAAATATGTTTGTAAAGGCATCGAAACGGCAGAATACGATTTAAAAATTTATGGTAAGATTTTGCTTGTTTTACAGAAAAAAAGTGATGATAACAATAATTTACGTTTTTTCAGAGCCTAAAGCTCCATACATTGTTAAATCAAATATGAATTCTTCGGAAATAATTTTCGACTCAAAAGTTATCGCTGTCACAAATATGACGTGTTACATCAATGGCATTCCAGAACCAAAAATTAAATGGTATAAGGTAAAAGCTTCAAAACAAGAAACAAAAATTTATCTCGTCTTGGAAAGACATCGAAAAAAATTGTTTTTTGAATTTCCCACAGAATGGAATTCACCTACACAAAAGCGATCAATTGAAGTTTTTAGATAACAACCAAACGCTGCAGATTAAGTATTTGTTCGTCCAAGATTCTGGCGAATATAAATGCAGAGGAAAAAATTCTTATGGCGCTATCGAAAGAACTTTGAAAATTAAAGTCAAAGGTGATTCCATCACGTATTATCCATATAAATTAAATTGAAAGAACGAAAACTACTATCTACTGAAACTTTTCAGAAAAACACACTCATATGATCATCTTTGGGGTGCTCCTAATTTCTCTAGCAATATGTTTGCTGATATCTGTTTGCACATGCAAAAAAATGCAAAGAGAAAGGGTATAAAATTAATTTTCTGGTATCATTTTCGCCATTTTTCGAGTTCTAGTTGACTCAATGCGAAAGTTTCGTTGCAGACTCTAAGAAAAGAGCTGATGGAAGCTGGTTTAATGCACTTCGAAGAAGGAGCTCCAGAATGTCTAAACCCAGATCTGACAGTTGACGATCAAGCCGAGCTTTTACCTTACAACAAAAAGTACGAGTTTCCTAGAAACCAGTTGAAACTCGGTAAGAATGAAAGCTTATAAGTTTTGCGATGTAACAATTCCACTCACATTCTAAAAACAGGTAAACAATTGGGAAGCGGTGCTTTTGGAGTAGTCATGAAAGCCGAAGCTCGTGGAATTCGAGATGACAAAGAAGTCACAACGGTCGCAGTGAAAATGGTGCGAAGATCCGCAGACCCAACATATATCCGCGCTCTTGCCAGCGAACTGAAGATAATGATCTACCTTGGAAGACACCTGAATGTTGTTAACCTTCTAGGAGCCTGCACGCACAACATCACGAAACGTGAGTCATTCAAAAGAATCATTATCGAATTCTAATAATCTTCAAAATATTTTATCTCTGGCGATAATAGGAGAATTACTAGTCATTGTGGAGTACTGTCGATTCGGGAATTTGCACAATTACCTGATGCGTCATCGATCGACATTTCTAAACCAAATAGATCCCAAGACCGGAAGATTAGATCTTTCTATTGGGAAAGATCTTTTGCATCCGTCGGATGATAACGATAACAGGTTTGATTAGGTTTTAATATTTTGGGATTCGACACCTTGGTGCTCTTCAGAACTCCTAACTTACGGGACCTTTTGTGCAAAAAACACTGGTTAGTATATTTTGGTTTTTTAGCGAAATCAATAATGGAATAAACGATATTCTTTGTGAAAAATTACAATGAACGATATTTTTCCGATTTATCATCATCCAAATTTTCCTAACACTCTAAAAAACTATTTTTCAATAAATGTATAACGTTGAGTATTTGAGGTTTTTTTCTTCGACTGTGCGCTTCAACGCACATTATAGCTGCCATTTGCAAGAAAATTTAAAATGTTCAAATTTTAATATAGGAGATATTATCGACCTAGTTGAATGTATATTCGGCATGTGAATTTATATTTTTCAAGTATTATTTATTGCCTGTTAATTCTTACAAGTTTTCTGTTTCAACAGCAGGATAAAATCAAAAATTTTAAATGAAAAGAATAAAATTTAAAAGTTTCAGGAATCCAAAAATGTTCGAAGTTTTTCAGAATGTTCAAATCGTTAAAAACTACTGAAATTTTTTATGTATTTTGACTTTGAAATGGAAAATATCCGAAAAGATAGGAAATCATTAAATTCGCAAATATTTTCGGGAATATTGGAATTTACTATTTTTTCGGAATTCAAGTTTTGAAAATTAAAAACAGTACGAGAATTTCCAGAGTATCATAATTTTCAAAATTCTTGATGATGTCAACAATTCTCAAGATTTTCGTTTCTGGAATTTTAAAAATTTAAAAGTACAAAAACTTGAAGATTCAAAATATTTTATAATTACTTACATTAAAAAACATTTTTTTTTAATTTCAAGTGTTTATTTTGATATTATAAATTGAAATTTGAATTACCATAAAAATGTTTAAAAATGAAAAGCTATCAATTATTTAACAATTGTTACCACTGTTACCAGAAAAAATTGAAAATTCATCAACAAATCAAAGTTAGAGGTTTTGAAATTTCTTAAAATTACATTATTTCTTAAATTCCTAAAATTTCTCAAGTTTTTATTTTGATTTTGAGAACTCAAATTTGAATTTATAATAAAAAAAAATGTTAATTAGCAGTTGATCAATGATTGTCAATAGAAAAAATTGAAAATTCATGAAAGAATCGAAATTGGAAGTTTTAAAAATCAATGATTCCAAAAGTTTTTTGTTTTTCAAAAATTTCATCATTTCAAGAATTTTTGAAGTTTGTATTTCGAATTTTAAATTTACATTTGCAATTCGAAACTTGAAAAAAAAAAGAAATTGAAAATTTATTAATAATTGAAAGTTCGAGAAAATTATAAATTGTTAAAAAATTTTAATTGATGTGAATCAAATATGAAAATTACAAAAATCTAAAAAATTAAAAATTTTTTAGATTTATACAAATATTATTATTTTGGAGATCTTTCTTAATTTCAAAATCGTCGAAAATTACTATGACATTCAATGTACTTCAGATTGAAAATTTAAAATATCTGGAAATTAAAAAAAATTTCCAAACTTTTTGGGATTGTTAAAAGTTTAAAAATTTTCTACTTTTCCATAATTTAAGTTTCAAAAATATGAAAGTTTAGCAATTTTCAAAATTTCCAAAATCCTCCAAGTTGTCGAAAATTCTTAACATTTACATGTATAAATTTTCCAAATTCGAGAAATGCAATAACTCTGTTTCCTAATTTTTCAAAATCCCATCATCTCAAACATTTTTAAAAGTTTTCAAGTTATCAAAAATGTGTAGTATTTTTAACGTTTTCAAAATGCCAAAATTTATAATCAATTGTCAAAATTACCGACATTTTTAAATTTTCTGATTTTCTGAAATCTTAGAAATCAATGAAGATCATAAATGAGATTCATGAATAACGCGACTAGGGGTAATTTATAAAATACATATTTGTAGAATTTTTTCATTATGATGTCTCATTTCAAGCAAATTCTCTTACGGTTTTTTTCGCACAAAACACCCATTAAAGATACAATAAGTCAAGGATTCTGAAGAGCGCCAGGGCATTTGTCCATTAACATCATTCCTTCATAATTGGATTTAGTTTTCTCTCTTCTAACGCCAAAGCAAAAAAGTTCCTGACTTTCCAAAGAACTAGAGAAGAGTATCATCATCATAACACTCAAAGGGCTGCATGCAGTTGCACTAACATTTGTCATTTATCCATCCACCAGGTTGAAATACGCAGATTTATCATTTTCTCGCAGTCTGAGTACCAGCGCTGACAACAGCGCTGATAACCAAACCGTCACTTACTACCCTGACACGCAGAATGCGAGCTTGCCTTTGAACACGTTTAGCAGCAATTCCGATCAACCAGGATGGAGCTCAAATTACCAAGGAGATTACAAAGACAAAAATTTGAAACCTATTTGCACCCAAGATTTGTTATCCTGGGCTTTCCAGGTCGCTCGAGGCATGGAATACCTCAGCCAGAGAAAAGTTGGTTTCTCCAAATCTTACGCCATTTTTAGTGACGCCAACTTTACATTCGATATCATCCACAGGTACTTCACGGTGACTTGGCAGCGAGAAATATACTGCTCGCTGACAACAATATTGTTAAGATTTGTGATTTCGGTCTCGCCAAAACCATGTACAAAGACAACAATTACCAAAAACAAGGCGACGGGCCTTTGCCGATAAAATGGATGGCCATAGAGTCAATTAGAGATCGAGTTTTCTCGACTCAGTCGGACGTTTGGTCATTCGGCATTGTTTTGTGGGAATTTTTCACTCTTGCCAAGACGCCATACCCAGGCATGGAAGCTGAAAAACAGTACCAAAAACTGATGGAAGGTTATAGGATGGAGCAATCGGAGTATGCTACGAACGAAGTGTAAGTTAATTGTAGGGTTGAGGATATTCAAAGAAATTACTTGGGAAGAATGCTGATTTGGGTTCGATGTTTAGGTATGAAATTATGCTGCAATGCTGGAAATCAGATCCCATCATGAGACCGACATTTACAGAATTGGTGGACAGTATCGGAGATTTGCTTGAAGACAATGTGCGATCGGTAATTGAAGATGTTTTGAATTGGAAAGTTTTTGTGGGGGTTCTTTAAGCAATGTGTCTTCTTCGGGATTTAATAATTTTTGGTCTTTAACGATTTGGTTTTGGGAATTCCATTTTAAAATCCATAGTAGACCTTTTATCTTTGAAAGATACAGTATACCTAGATATACGAATAGCTGTATAAGCATAAGGTTAACCACCGCAACGTTTTTTACTTTTATAGCACTACATCGAACTCAACACACCGTACATGCACATGAACACCTCCATGTACCAAGACGGGAAAGAAGACTATTTGACGATGGTATCCTCTCCAGATCACACAACCTTGTCATCCCCAACTCACGAATACGTGAATACACCTTTACTACGGCCAAAAACAGACCAAGTCGAATCACCAGCAAAAAATCAAAACGAAACTTCTAGTCCTGGCTCTAACCTGAAACTCACACCTTCTTCCACACCTCCTGACCCTTTGGAGTCTGATCCAATGCTCACTGAAGACGATGACAATTACTTGAAACCGATAAACATTCACAAGAAACGAGCAGAATTTGCGCGACAACAACAGGCTCAGAAGCAAAAGAAAACAGCCGAGCCCCAAACTACGAACTACTGTAACACGCCATTGTCAAAAATCGGTACTAAGGATCTCAAAAGCGACAACGATAATTTCCTGGAGAAAAATGCTGCGATATCAGCGAAGGAGAAAACTTATTCTCCGATAATTAAAACACAGGACAATTACTTGGGCATGCCAAAGAAGAACGAATTTAGAGGCGGCTTACCAGATGGTTTTAGTAACCCTAGTTACCTTTTTATGCCGAACGCGAACCAAACGTAGTTGTAGATAAATAAATTGCGTTTAATCAAAATTTGTGAACAGGAACTGATTACGTTAAACGTAGACACAAGCATACTCGATAGGGTTGGTAATGTCTCCATACTTGGCTGTGTAGAGAGGTACTTGAAAAATCCTCCATCGCATATCAGAATAAAAAATTGGTTTATGGCTTTCGTAGAGACTCTGTAAGAAGAGAGACTGGCCATTTGGCTGAAAAATGGCCGCCAGTGAGAACGTGACGCCGAGCCAGCATGTAATATTGCTGCAATGTACCAGTAATATTATCTTTCGAAGATTGTATATGAAGTGTAACTTTGATGTGAATGAGATCTTTTCTTTGAAATGTTGCTTTTGTTATGTTTCATCAATATTGTCGCAAGATTGAAATGTTAATATTACTCCATAGTTTCATCTGTAATGAACCAGGAATGTTTTCTCTACAAGATTATATATGGAATGTTACTGCAATGTTAATGACATCTTCTCTTTGAAATGTTGCTCTTGTAATGTTTCATTAATATTGCCGCAAGATTGAGATGTTACTAAATATTACTGGAATATTGCTGAAATGTGTATGCAACATTGCAAATGCAATTATGGGGAAAATTTTCATATTGCAGCAACGTTTTTGAAGTTTTCCTGCGAGATTTCTGCAACGTTACTACAAGAAGTAATATTTCACTTGCAATATGTCTGCAATCTTAAGGCAATGTTAAATGCCAGCTGGGCACACACACACACACACACACAAATGGCCATGCTCTCTTCTTAAAGTGTCTCTACAAAAATCCTGATGGAAACTCCAACTGGAAACTCAATTATGAAATTATATACCGAACTTCTATATTGAAATCTTAAGTAAAACGACGAGTAAAAGAAGGTTAACTTTTTTTATGAGATCATTCAATTATAACACTGTGCAACAAAATTCAAGTTACTGAAATAAGCTCGCATGAAATTAGCAAAAAGAGTATCGAAACTACATTTGATGACACACGTGTTTCAGGGTTTCGCTAAATTAGCTCAATAAAGTTATTCATTTAACATTTAAGGTGCGAGAGAGACAGCCGAACTCATTCAATGTGCTGAAAATAGAAAAAAAAATAGAAATATTCGTTAAATAACTCGTTTTTGAGAGCTAATCCAAAAAAAAAACCCGAGACACGTATATCTTAAAATGTGGTCTAGATTCCATTTTTGCTATCATTTTCCCAGCTCAAATTTTGTGTTGCACAGTGTTATTAAACATTTATGGGCCTTTACAGATTTCCTCTTAAATGTAGTGAACTTTTTTTCAATTCTCCGTTTATCAACGATAACGATTTATTCCATTCATCGTTCGATGTAGATTTTTGTAGCCGGGAATAGCAAAATTACATAAACAGTTAAGATTAACTCTAAGCAAAGTCGCTATCATAGAAACCTATGAAATTTCTATGAAACTTCTATGACAATTCGAGTAATTTATAATTTTATCAAATATGAGTAATTAACATGGGAAAAAGTCCGCAGATACGAGCCCAACTGGTTATTTCGTAGATATTTGGTGAACCTTATACTTTTTTAAGCGTTTTATTAATGACATGATGTACGTGAAAACATTAATCGAACATAAAATGGCAAATAAATCTAGATATTGATGAAAAAAATAGCTAGGCCCTCATCTGCGATATTTTTTTCTTAATAAATTGCTCATGTTTCTTGAAATTACGAGTTATTTGAACTTTCATAGAAATTTTAATAGTATACTATGAAATTTCTAGGACACTGACTTTACAAGGGAATGGATGAGATACGGTTACTTTTCAAATTTTACGGAGTAAAGGACCAAGTACAGGTTTTACTAGAGAAGAGTAAAATTTCACTTGTTAAAAAGTAATACATCGCCTTTGAAAAATGGACGAATTTTCATTTACTTTCTCGAGTGAACGAGTACACTGAAACGAGTGAAATTTCACTATTTTTATTGCTATTTTATTTTGAGCTCAATTCACATGATTTTTACACTCTCTGGTGTGTAAATCGACTTACAGAAATTCAGAAATCTTAGGTTAGGTCTACTGACACAGTGGAAGATTTTTCATGTATTAAATTCAGTAACCTTTTTTTCTTCATTCTTTTTTTAATAGCTTCACGTGAAGTTTGACTCGAAAGAAAGTAAAAATTCCGCAAATCAAATTCGAGAAGAATTACTCGAATCGAATTAAATTACCTATGATGCAGAACAAAATTTTACTAAAAAAAAATGAGGGAAAATTTACTCACTCATTTTTTTCGAGTGATGTATAACTCGAAAACGAGTCAAATTTCCTTTAAATTTAGATTCAAAAGATTTGTACTCAAATTTGATTCACATTAGAATCAAAATTTGATCTTAGAAACCTCACTTTTACTTTGAGAAAACATATTTTGGTGTTAAAATGGTTTATATAACTATACTCTCTAAATTTCTTTGAGTGAGAGTCCTGCAAATCAAACTATCGAGTTAAATTTTATTTGAAAATAGTAACAGAAAAATCCACTCATTTTTTTCGAGTTAAGTATTACTCCATAGTTATAGAATTATTTTCGCCTGAATTCAAAAGATACCTATCCAATGAAATATCACATTTCATAGATTATGGATTGCATGATTTCGTATAAAAAATGCGACTTAATAGTGTAAGTTTTTTATATAAAATGTTAAAACGTGTCATCGTCGGTACGATTTTTGTAAATTTTACGAATAAATTATCTTTGATAAAATTGATTTTCTGATTTTATCACCAACACGAAACCTTTTTGCAAAACTATGGTTTTCCTTAGTAAAAGGAAAACCGGAATGTGAAAAACATTTTTTTTATATACCAACAGATATTTCTATTTTTACTTTGCTATATCATCTATATCTCAAATTTCGCGAATAGATATTACATAAATCAGTTTCAAACTATACGTATTTTTGTTCAGTTTTTCTCAAGAATTCATGATTTTCGATTAAGTGTACAATTTAAAAGAATTTTAATTTTGTAGAGAATATTTTTTGAATCTTTTTCTGTCATAAGAAAATGTATAGATAAGTTATATCTTTACGAAACGTCCGGAATCGTACGAGACTTCTAAATAATAATAGATTGTAAATGTTGCTCAAAGTGTTATCGATATATTAGTAGCGTAAAAAAAATCTGTACAAATTTATCGGGTGGAAAATTTTTACAATACATCATGTTTTACCGTTTTTCTTTTCGTAAATAGATGAAGAGGCAAACTGAATTCTGTGAAATTTGACGATGAAATTGCAAAAATCATTTGAAATATCAAAACGCTAATAAACTACATATTTCACAACTTTTACGTTATTTTTCGTATTCAACAGCGCATTCGCTATCGCAACGTTACAAAACGTTAGTCGAATCGCTTAGGCGTCTTGTCAAAAGAATAAAAAAAAAGATTTCCACTCATATATTCGCAATTTTATACGTCGATAAACTCACAATACAATATCCGATATTTCGAAATAGTTAAGTTACTTGAAAAACCGACTGCGTATTATAATTTAGTATTCGAATTCTCAGTGTTCAACTGCTTGTCTTTGAGTAAAGAGCGAATGAATTAAACGTCATGGGAGCCATATGGACACCCATCATCCTTCTTTTGGTTGGGTTGAAAGGTAATTGTAATAAGCTTGTATAACAAACTGATAGTATAAAAAAATAGAAACCGGATGAATTTCTCAATCATAGACTAAACGAACGTCGCAAAATAAATGTTTTCAGGTTTTCAATCGTTTCAACCAACAATTCATCCAAATACTCAAGAACTGATTCTTGATGAAGGGCAACCCTTGGAAATCGAATGTGTGAATTTGGAAAAAATTAATTTTTTTTATCCGAATGATGATGAGCCATATGTAAGTGTAAACTGAGAATATATATGTTAAAACTTGATTTTTTAAGACACTTTTTATGTTGAAGTTGATTTTTTCCCTGTTTTTAGGTATTGATAAAAATAGTATATTTCTTCACTAGTGTAAAAAAGTTTTTTTTAACGGATCTAAGCGTTGTAATCAGATAAGTTTAAAAAACTGTTCCGCACTACTCAAAGACTATATTTTATCCAACAACGCGTGGAAAAGGCCACTTTTCCACACGCAAAAAACTGGAATTTCCACGCATTGTTGAATAAGATATAGTCCTTCACTACTGTGGAATAGTTTTTTAACTCATCTGATTACAACAATCATATTTGTTAAAAAAACTTCTGATACGCGCAACAAAAAAAAAAAAAAAAAAACTTATTGTACTCTTGTAATTTTTTATTATAACTTTTTTCTCACAAATCCGTATCATTTGCATCAAAAATCAGGACGTAATTTTTGGGAAACTTTCAACATTTCATCCTGCTCTGTCATTTTAGAATCCGACATCGCCGTTTCATTTATCCCAGCAGAATCTATCTTCACAGAATCTTTACAAATTCACGTTTACCAAACCGAATACAATTTACGGTGATACCGGATTGTACACCTGCAATACGGAAAAACCAAATGGAAACTACTCTTTTGTTAAGAGCATATATGTATTTGTCAAATGTGAGTAACTTTCAGTGTGTGTTTTGTGGACTAGGAAACTCCAGGAAACGCACATTACTAAGCTGTTTCAATTTTTACTAAAAATTCAAGTGCCTTTATTAGAAATTATCAAAATTGGCAATATAAAGTTTTTTTCTGCACGGAAAGAAATATTTGGTTTCAGCAACCAAATCATTCAGTAAAATATGGGCCAACCAGGGTTTTTGATGTGAAAACTAAAGTTTTCGTTATAAGCATTTTATATTGGTAGTCATAATAAAAACTTTGGTTTTCATACCTACAAAATTTGGTTGGTCTATTTTTTACTGCATGAATGGTTGCTGGAACCAAAGATTTATTTCCGCGTGTTTTTTATCTCATATTAAGTTACAATTTCTCGGTATTTTTTTTTAGATATAAAAATTTTATGACTATAATATTACATTGAACTGAGAACAATTAATGAAAAATTATTTTCTTTTTTAGCTAAGAATCATTTACTTTTGGGAAATAAAGAGGAAATACTGCAAATTAATGCACGAATCGGTGAAACAGTGACAATTCCATGTCGTGCTACAGATCCTACCTACGATGTGAGATTGAAGGTTTTAAATATGGTAAATGAATATTTTATATTCTAATTATACATAGATACTTTTGAATATTTAAAGATTTCAAGCATTTCTCGAATTTTTAAGTGAATCTGAAATTTTAAAAGGTTTTCTAGTATTTGTCTAGGTGTCTTATTTTTTAATATTGCTATAAAAATTTGTAGTTTTCAATGCTCTGGAATTCCAATTTCGATAGATTTTTCGTATTTTTGTATAGATTTCTGAAAAGTTACATCTACATGGATTTGTACTATTTTATAAATTTCTTGTATTCACGTATTTTTGAAGTACTTAAAATATGTTCTGGCGTTTTCTGGTATTTTAATTGATTTTAACACTGAAGAAAATTTTTAGCACTTTCTTTAATAGTTTATATTAAACTTTACTATAAACTATTGGCGAAAGTGCTAAAAATTCTTTTCAGTGTAATATTTATATAGACGTTTATATAAATATTATAGAATTCGACGCTTTCAAATTCGAATTTTTGTTAGTCTTAAATATTAGATGAGATTTTTCGAAAAACAGTTTTTTCGAATGTAGATCTCTGTTACTTTTAGTATTTCTTCAGTGTTTGTATACTTTGAAAGATAATCTAGGACTCTCATGGATTTCTACGTAGATTTTTTATAATTCGATGCTCCAGTATTCAAAGTTTTTCAGATTTTTAAAATTTATTCAAATTGAATTTTTTTATATTATTCACTGATTTTAAAATCATTCAAAAAATTATTTTTTTCCAAATTATTCAAGCTACACATTTCAGTATAGTTAAAATTATATTTAACAAAAATTTTTCCAGAACCAGAATCGTTGTTTTTTTAGAAATTCTGAAATGAAAATTCTAAATTTCGTTCAACTTTACGACTGTACAAGAATCTATTTGTAATTTCCTCTAGATTTCTAGATCTAGGAAGCGCTAAAAATTATTTTCAGTGTAATATTTATATAGATTTTGACATAAATATTACAGAATCGAAATATTATAGAAGAAATAATATTTTGTAAATGTTTTATACTTTGTAAATGTTTTCGTGAAATCATAAAAAAACGATAATTTTATTGTTCTAAGGTTGAGCGTGTGCCACGCACAACTGAAAAATACAATCCACGACTTGGTTTTGTGATGAAAAATGTTAAAGTGAATGACACACATTTGTACCAATGTTATGTGTATCACAATGGAATTTTCGACAATGTAACTTATAATGTCACTGTCAGGGGTAAGATTCTATAGACGCTTTGGAAATTCAAGTTATACAAAAAGCTTATTGATTTTTTAAATTTATTTTGTTTAAAATAGATATAAAATACATAAAGTTGACACCTCATTTGGTGAGCAACTCGAGTGAATCTATCACAGGAGGAAAAGTCAATTGGATTGTGGGCATCGATGAATATCCAGAAGAATTTTTCATTTTTTGGTAAGTGTTTTATTTATTTGAATTTTTTTGAATTTATTTAAACTTATAAATATGAAAAAAAACTTTTTGCCGAAAAAAAAACTAAGTCTCACAATATTTCGACTTACAAGCAACATATTTCAGTTCCTTTGCAAAATAAAATTATGTTACAAATTCACCAGTTGAAATAAAATATAATATAACTATTACTTTTGATTTATTTTAAAAAAATCAGTGTCCCAAACATCGGCAACTCTTACACTTTTGTGAAAATCAAACTTTTTTCAGGACTACACCATATGAAAAGGTTATAAAATCAGGTTCTAAGTATGTGCTTCATGAAGACAACAAATGGACGAACCTAACAATCAACGAACTCAATATCCACGACAGTGGCGAATATCAACTTTTCGTGAGAAATAGCTTTGATGAACAAGAACTGAAATTCTCTCTTGCTGTAAAAAGTATGGCATATAATATATTATAATTTATACAATTCGTTCTAATTTAGATATTTAAATTTAAAATTCTAACGAATTTTTTTTGCAACTGAAGTTTAGTTTTTTGTTGCCTCAAAAAATTTTTCTTGCTACTAAAGCACAATTACTAGGCAATGGAATTTTATGCATAATGATTGTGTTCTGGCAACAAAAAAATAAGCTACTACTGCAAAAAAAATTCTTTCTGTCAAGTTGAAACAGCACATCTTTTTGCTACTACAGCTAATCCTTTTTTTTCTTGAATAAATAAAATGTCTTTATTTTTCCAGGCGCACCATTGAAAGTAAATATTGAAAGTTCAGAAGGAAAAGATGATTTTTATTTGCCAAATAAAAGTGTAACTTTCACGTGCGAAGCTTATGCATATCCCAAACCAAAATTCGAATGGAGTTTCTATCCTTACCTAAGTTCGAACTTTGATCAATTGGACTATAACTCAGTAAAATACTTCGAGGTGGGTAACAGTATAGTGAATTTTCTGCTCACTATTCTTGATTGAAAAAATACTTTTGGTAATCTGCAGACATTCTTTGAACCGTTGGCTGCTGAAAGAATTTTAATAGACCTTTTTATATTCTAGGATGAAATGAAAAAATTACATATATATAATTTTCCCTAACACGAGATAATTTACAAATGGTTTTTAACACACTCATTACCTTGTTAATGACAGAAAATAGTTTCTTTCAAAAACTCCATGTTCTACTAAAAAAATTTGACTGAATTTATCAAGCTACCATGCCAATTTTCTGTATTACTGATTGCTTTCTATGATGTGTATTTTTGAAAAAATTGTACCTAATTACAGGCTTCTGAAGTGATTCAAGGGAAAAAATCCTCTTTCCATTTTTTATCCACAGTCACTATGCAAGCTATCAAAAATGGAAAAATTATTTGCCAAGTTTGCAATTTTAAATGCTACCGTAATACAAGAGACGTCAGTGTATCAGGTATATTCTATATATATTTCAAAAATTACAAGATGGACATTTTTTTAATAATAAGAAATGAGATCTGTAGTTTGGCATGGTTTTGTGAAATATTCAAATTAGTCTAAGTTTCGAAAAATTTTAGTCTTAAGCGTATAACGCTCTAGTTTGTAATATCTTGCAAATATTCTTGATTATTGAAGAGATACCAGGAGCATTCGCCATACTGCATCCAGCTTCGAAAATCGCAATTGGTCAGGGTTTTAACTTGACTTGCGTATCTGCAATAAGGAATGAGGAAAAACTGGAATGGCTCTTAGACTCTAACAATGCCCATATAGTGTCAGATGGTAATTTTTACCTGTCAAACAATTTACATTTTTCATAATTCAGACTTTTTTTAACACGATATATTACATTCAGTGCTCAATTTAGCACAAAACGAAGTGCCTTGGAGAATTTTTTTCTTCTTTGTAAATTTCAAGTATTTTTTCATCGAGTTGTTCATTTATCAATCCAGACTCAAAATATTCATTATAGTTGAAAGACCATCTCAAGCAACATTCAAAAATTACTGATTTTTTGCCAGCTTGTAGAATAAAAATTATGAATTAATGAATAGATAATACAAAATAGTTGATTTTTCATATTACGAAGCCCATTTTCTTCTGATAGAAAACCGCGATTCATTCAAATATTTTTTCAGATCGAACGAGAATCATCGAAGAAAAAGACAATTTTACAACTTACTCGACTCTAGTATTTTTAAGGGCTCAAAAGTCTGATTCAAAAAAATACATTTGTAAAGGCATTAAAAGAACTGAATATGATTTATTTATTTACGGTAATATTCTTCATGCTACAGTAAAACCAGTCATATTGCCGCATCGTGATAACAATAAATATACGAAGAATCAAGTCATCGTACAAATATGTGATTTCAGAACCCAAACCTTTGCACATCATACAAACTAATATGAATTCGTCTGATATGATATTCGATTCGGATGTCAAGGTTGTAACGAATTTAACATGTTTCATCGAAGGAATTCCAGAACCGAATATCACGTGGTACAAGGTATATATTTTTTTTTAATTCGAAGAAAAAAATAATACATAAATTTTTCCTGGTTTCTTTTTAGTTTTCACCCTAGCTTTATTCTTTTGTAATTTATTTCAGTAACTGCTTATAAATAAAAAGTATTTTTTTCATAATCCATTTTTTGATTCTTTCCTTGAAAAGCATTCTCTTGTCGCGCTTAAAAAAGGCTTCCCAGTTTGGCAGTCAACTACCATGTCACGAAGCTCAATAAATAATTAATGATTAAATAATTTTTACAAGCGTTATTCGTACGATTTTTGTAGGATGATCAGCAGCTAACTGAAAGTAAGCAATTCCATTTTGAAGATGACAAACAAACATTACAAATCAAGTTTCTGATAGATCAAGATTCTGGTGTGTATAAATGTACTGGAAAAAATGATTTTGAGACTGTGGAAGAAACCTTAAGAATCACAGTGAACGGTAAGAATTTTAAAATGTGCACGTGTGACTGTCCTTGGATAATTTTTTGTCATTTTTCTCTAGTAGACTTTAAATATCATATTGAAAAATTATTACTATATTATCAATTGAATTTGCGACAAAACTCGAAAAAAAAAGGAATTCCAGGCAAAATTCAAACTGATCTAATTCATTTTCTAATTTAAAATATTTCAGAAAAGCTTCTAACTACAGCTTTTATTGCTGTATTAGTAGTTATGTTCATCATCGTTTTTCTCTGTTTGGTGATTGTCATTCTTAAATTTCGGAAAAACCAGGTAAGGCTACCATTTGAATATCTATATTAGATTGCAATAAACAGTTCCCGAAAAGAGTACACGAAATATTGAATTTCTTTTGTAGGCTCCAAAGAAAAAACCGATGGAAGATCATTTGATCCCCTTTGAAGATGAAGTTTCACAACTCGCTGATCCTGAATTGTCTCCTGAAGAGCAATTACGCCTTCTACCATACGACATGAAATTCGAGTTTCCGAGAGGTCAGTTAGAATTGGGTAAGTAAGCTCATAATTTGAATATCTTAGCATAATTAGTTTCTGTCAGAAAATTGTATTTTAGTAGAAGCGCACTTAAATCCACATAGAGAAATATGAACACTGAAAAACCGATTTAATTGGCTTCAAAAAACGTTGTTTGACTAACTCGATATTTGGTTCACTTGTATACATTTTGTTTCAGTCAAAGAAGTTCACTTTTCTACTAACTTGAATTTGTTTATACAAACAGAAAATTTATTTAAGTAAACCGAATTGGTTTTTCATTGAATGCATTCTCGAAATCGTGGTTTATCTTGTTCTTTGAAATATACCTTGGAACTATTAGAATACTTGAAGTTTTCTAGAAGAATTGAATGAATCTCCTCAACACCTCTGATCCTCCTCGAAGAATCCAAAAAACTCATGTGTAGTGAGAATTGATCTCTAAGAAATCACTGAGAATTGAATTCTTGAGTTTCATTTCATCGAAAGATCCTGTGAGAAGAGAGACTGGCCAAGAGAGAGAGATTGTGTGCGTGTATTTGTGTATGTGTGTGTTTTCTTTGCTTTTTTTTCTTTTTTCTTGCTTCCGTGGTAATTCAAGCAATACTCCAAAAATAGGCGAACAAATAGGCGAAGGGCAATTCGGTATCGTCTTGAAAGCAAAGGCCAATGGGATCTGCAAAGGTGGAGATGTCACAACAGTTGCAGTAAAAACATTGGAAGAATCTGTGGACCTAGTATACTTACGAGCTCTAGCCAATGAGCTGAAGATAATGATATCTCTGGGAAAACATTTAAACATAGTTAGTCTGTTAGGAGCTTGCACAGGCAACATAGCAAAACGTAAGCGATCAGTAGTATTGGCGTTTCAAGCTATTATTTGTCAAAAACTGGCGTTTTTTTATGTGAAATAAATACAGGAGAGTTACTTGTGATCGTTGAGTATTGCCAATTCGGCAATCTGCGAAATCATCTGCTGCGACTTCAGTCAAGTTTCATAAACCAGATTGACGTTCGTGCTGATAGCTTTAATTTCTCAATCGGGAACGACTTGGTGGAGCATGCCAGGAGCAAAAGGTTAAGCACATTATTTTATTGTAAATTTTAGGAGTGTTTTCACACCAAAATTCTTTTTTTGGGATCATTCAGCAGATTTCAGTCGAAAACTGAATCGCCGTTCGTCCAAATCGATGACGCAGAAAATTTGGTGTGCAGTCACGATTTGCTCTTCTGGGCATTTCAAGTAGCTCGAGGCATGGAATACCTGACTCAAAAAAAAGTAAGACATCTCATAACTTTTTATCCCATTGATATGATGTTGATGCTCGTTTTTCCTTCAGGTTGTCCACGGCGATTTGGCAGCGAGAAATATTTTACTCGCAGAAGACAACATTATTAAAATTTGCGACTTTGGTCTCGCAAAGGCCATTTACCAAAATTTGAATTACCGTAAAAGTGGCAAAGGGGTGGTGCCGTTTAGATGGATGGCCATCGAGTCGATTCGGAACCAAATTTTCACAACGAAGTCGGACGTTTGGTCGTTTGGAATAGTTCTGTGGGAGTTCTTTTCTCTAGCTACAGAGCCGTACTGGGACATGGACGCACACGTTCAATATATCAAACTTGTGGAAGGTTATAGGTTGCCCAAACCAAAGTACGCAACGAAAAAATTGTAAGTTGAGGATTAAGCATGATAAGCAAAATTTTTTTTAATGGAATTCTCATCGTTTTGTGAAACACTTTTCAGACATGACATAATGCTGAGATGTTGGTCGGAATTGCCATCGATGAGACCAACGTTCACGGAACTGGCCGTTGTATTCGGAAGGTTCATACAAAAATCCTCGCTAATGGTGGGTTTTAATAAGTGATTTTTTTCCTTTTCCAGCACCACATCAAACTAAATGCACCCAAACGCACGAGGATAATGACAATAACTTGTTCTTCTTTTACAGCACTACATCGAAGTCAACAAAAAGTTCCAGCTTATGAAGAAGTTCACGTGTCAAGACGGAAAGACAATTTGACATATATCGGATTCAACTACAACAGAATAAATAAAGACTGCAAATGCTGTCGATAAAAAATGATTTTCAGCATTGTTTAACTAACCATACTCTTGAGATGTTCTGTAATAGTTTGTTTTCTTCGACGATGTTTGTTAACGCGGATGATATTGATTTTTCGGCGCAAAAGTTGAAAGCTCTGATGGTAGTGATGAACTGTGTAAAAAATTTTTGCGCTGTGTTTACAAAAAAAAAAGGTTAACACTTCTGTGTATTATAAAAAGTTAGAAAATTTTTGCGATTCATATATCGAACTGCGTTCGGGAGAAATATGCGAAATTCACGAAATACGTAGCGTTGGTGGAAAATGTGAAGTTTCAGTTGTAGAATTAGATTTAATCGCTGTGAAAATCGGAAACGTGGAAATGAATAGTATATTCCTTAACTAGTGTGGGAAAGTTTTTTTAACGAGTCTGAAGGTTACAACGCTCGCCTACGGCTCGCGTTGCAACCTTCAGACTCGTTAAAAA
>JAPYZL010193486.1:0-13461 GCA_030522825.1 Platygaster orseoliae | reverse complement strand
ACAAGGTATTCAGACACTGAAAGCGATATCTTTCTGAAGCATATTTTCGCGGGAATATTGAATGGTTTTTTGTCCGGATTTTGGTGGTGCACCCTGTATACATTATTCCCTTTCCCTCCCTTCCCTGCATATCTGCACACGATGCACACCGCTTTTTGCTATCAGCCCTATCACCAATCACGTCGTTACTGCCCTCTTTTCTTCTCTTCTATAATTCACAAAAGTTGAGGATATTGAATTTATGAAAAAATATTGATAGATATCCACAAGGTTATTACTTTTGCCGCACCATTTTAGAAAAGTGATATTTAGAGCTTAATGGCATGCGTTTAGAATTAATAATAATTTATTGGGTAATTTGGTTACTATATTGATATTTTTATATAAAACAAATTAAAAAAGTTTTTGGTCTTCCCTTGATTTTCTACAAGTTATGAATATTTCAAAAATTGATTTTTTGATTTTGTAGTGTTCGTATTTTAATTTTCTTCATACTGAGAATTTTGATTTTTGCTTCGATAAACTCAGATATTTTCAATGAAAAATTCAAGTAATTGCTGAAAATTTTAATATTTTATGCTTTCGATTATGTAGATGAAAATATGTTTACTCAAAAATTTCAGTTAATGTTTCTATTTAAAAATTTTTAATAATTTTTTATTATATTTTAAATTAAATATAAAATTCAATACCTCGTATTTGGAGTAAATTTAATCATCTTTCACTTGGATTTGTATTAGATTTCAATTAAAACTCGGAATCATCAATGTATTTCACTTTTCATATCGTTCCGAAAAACATTTTAAAATACAATATCAAAATAATCATTTTCCATAACTGATTAAAAAATTTTAAATCTATGAATGGCCAGACTTGGGATTTTCTAAATCCTTTTTGAGAATCACAAAATTATAAATTTTGAGACTCAGCGAATAAAAATTTAAACATTCAATTATTTAATAATTTCAGTTTCTTTATTAACCATAAAACTAGATTTAAGTTAATATTTTATAGAGATTTATAATAAATAGCAAAACAAGTTTTATATTTAATTTTACAAATTTTCTACTTCCCAGATTCCAATAATTTTACACTAAAATTGAACAATGTTGAGTTAATAAACTTGCATTTTCTATCTTAAATAATTTGAGACTTTTTTTAGTATTAAGGATTCTCAAATAACACAATTCAAAGTTAAAAAATTTATAAATTTCAAAGAAATGTTTTTATTTTAAATTTGAAACAAAAAATTGATTTTCAAAAATAATTTATCATTTGAATTTTCGAATAAAAGAAATAAAAGTTAGAGTCATGAAATTCGAAAATTTTATTGATTCCTAACTAAAATCCAGTAATTTAATTACATAAAAATGCAAAAATTTTTCACAATAAAATAAAAAATTCTAGGAAACAAGAAAAATTAACAGTATGTTATGGAAAAATCAAAATTTTAAAAAAGATAATAATACAAATTCTGACTTACTTTAGTAGTATTCGAGTCCCTCAATCTTTGACAACTTCCAACTTCTATCGCGGTACTTCGCTTATCTCAAATCGTTAAAAAGCTCTAAGCTTTCATGTTTAAAAATTCCACTTTTATCTTCATTTTTTTTCAGTAGAAGAGGGAGATATTCGGAAAAAAAATCTTGTATGTATAAATATCCCAAAATTTGACATCAAATCTGGTTTTGATTTTATATAAACGAATGTAACAATTAAAGAACTTGTTTATTTTTGAGGCTGAAAGTTTGATTTTGTAGTCTTCGATCGTTTATACGAAATAATATAAAACGGAAATTTCTAACTTAAGAAACAAGTTCGTGAAGTTGGACGAATAATTTGCCAATTGAAAACCCTAAAAAGTGAAAATTGTGATTGTGAATACTAAAAAATTAATAGCTCAAAATTGTTGAAGGTATATGTACTCATGGTGTGATTTTACATGAGAAACATTTATAGCTAATTTCAACATTATCACCCTTTTTCTTTTTTATATTATCTTCTTTTCTTTTGATTTCTTACTTTCCCATTTATAATTTCGTTCATTTGTAATATTTTTTTACAGTCTAACAAAAAATCGAAAGAGACAATGAGCGACGACAGCAGCGACAGTGATTTTGATGATGATGAGGATCCAGATAAAATTCAAGTTCCCGGTGAGTATCTTTGAGATCATTAGTTTTTATATATATATATAAATTTTTTTAATTTTTTGCAATGAATGCAAAAAATAAAATTAGTTTTTATAACTTTTGGTTTGAAACATAAATTTTTGAAAACTTAAAAGTAAAAAAAGTTGTAAGTACCTGATTGTTAATGATTAATAGTTTCTTTAGAAATTTGTGTACCAACTGCAAGCATTGATCGAAAGTTAAAAGGAGTCTCTTAAAGTCCATTTTAATTTCAATACATCTTCCTAAACATACTTGAATCCAGACAAGTGTATGTTAATTTGTATAAATTTGTTCGATTATTATTGGGTATTCTTCCAAGAAGCTTGTTGTTATTATTCAGGTTTTAATTATCAAACATTCTGCATCCTCGATTATACAATAAAAATTTATAAAATTATACTTTCAAATTTTATCCCATAAAAATGTCCAACTTTCAAGTCCAGATTAAAAGTTTCTCGATCTGGTAGTGACGAAGACTTTTTTTACTTTTAATAATAAATTATGTTATATATTTTTATTATTTTAATTTTTAATAAATTTTATTATTGATTTATATAAATAATATTTAATATATAATATTATAATAATTTATGTAAATAATTATGATCAAATTTTTCAAAAATTGTATTATTTTATTAATTCATAATTACTATAGTGAGCGTTTTCACGTGTGACGGACGGACAATCGCACGTTTTTTTCTGATCATTATGTTCAATTGCGTTAAGACAAATCTAAAAGGCCCAAAATACTTGATTGAAAATGAAAGAAGGTGTAATTTTGATAATATAAAAATAGGCTGTAATGGTTTTAAGTACGTTTACGAATGTTATTGGGCCCGTCGAACATGGAGCGTGACGGGCGGACATGTATGACATAAATATTTTATTCATTCTGTTGTGCTTCAAAAGTCTGCGAATTATAATCAATTTTTCCAAAACAAGGTTGACTTTTAATGAGGAAAAACAATCAGGAACACGTTGCCGTAATGCGTTTTATGATAACTTTTTCTGTTTTTTGGTTGTTTAACACAATAGATGATAACTTTTTCTGTTTTTTGGTTGTTTAACACAATAGCTTTCTTTGCATGCGTGACGGACGGACACGTATGTCATGTATTTGGTATTAACTCTGTTGAAGTTGAATAACTTTTTTATTTTTGACCTTTGTAAAAAGTGGCAAAGGACTTTTCGACTCAAAATTTAAAAAGAAATACTGGATTTTTTTTTTGGCGCGGGGAATTTCGTACACCCTGTATAATATGATGAAGTTTTACGGAAAAATAAGTCAATTTTTGATATTAAAATATGAACGAACTTTCTATTTATTATTTAAAAAATGAATTTTGTTTGAAAAAACAGAGCAATAGAAAAACTAGTGTGCACACTAAGAACTGCCGTATAAATCAGTTGACACTTTATTCATTGTCTCCGTCTACCACGCTTTATAGCGTGACGGACAGACAAAATTATAATATTTATTTAAAAAGTTCTTATGTATTTACGATGATGCAAATTCACACATATGATGAGGGACATATGTGACCTTTGAAAATGAAATTTCAATGCTACACGACAGTTTGTTCTTGCACAAATAAATGTTTTTCGTGTTTTACCGTGACAGATGGACAGGAAAAACTGAAATTATAACTTAAATTGTTGCTCGTTCGCCAAACAATTTTCCAAAAGTAATGATATCACTTAATCTTATATATAGTTTCTAGATTACGGAAAAATATGCAATTTTTATATTTACAACATTTTACTATTTAATACTTCGCGAAATTTTTACTTACAAATCCAGCTTTTCGTTACGTAGTGGCGATTCAATTTTCTGTCAAATCTACTACATCTCAACGCTTCTTATTCATTCAAAAAATTTTTTTTAGATAAATTCTGTGATGCATCTACTACGATTTTATGAAAAATTTAATTAAAAATATTGAATTTTGAAATTTTCTGTGCATGTCCATGTTTTTGTGAAAACGCTCAGTAGTATATGTATAATATATATAAAAAATTATTATAATAATAAAAATTAATAATAAAATAATATTGAATAATTTTTCTAAAATTGCTTCATATTTGTTTGAACAAATTGTTAAACTTTTTTGTTCTTCAAAAAATAATGAAGAATTATATTTTTATCAGACATTACATTTCTAAGAATATTTAATTTAGAATTCTAAAACGGATGAATACTAGCTATCAAATTTTTAAATTTGTACTTCTTGATTCCTCAAATACACATTTTTCTATAATATAAATGTTTCATAGTAGTATATTGATTGATTTTTTGTTGCATAATTAAATTTATAATTATACAATTGTATTACTTGTGGAATCCTGAGTTCGATCATTTCTCACCCTTTAGATCCTTTGTCGATAATAAAATTCTGAATTTATTATTTTATAATATTGTACATTTTTTAATTTAGATTTAGTTAACACATTCAAAGCAAGCAAGAATGTATTAAGTATAAATTTAATTTTTAATTAAAAAATATAGGAGGTGGCAAAGATTTGGCCAGCGTCGCAGGGATTTCTGCCAAAGAAGAGGATACAAAACCCCTCAAAATGCCAGATGGCCTCAGTGGTGAGTACAACTTATACTGAAAATTTGCTTTTACAAAATTTAATGTTTTTGTAAAAGGTTTGTATGCGTGATTTTTTTTGTACAAAAAGTCAACTTTATACACAGAGAGTTTAAAGATAAACAACTTTTTATTGAAGAATTATGAATTGACTGCATTATCTATTTTTTATAAAAAAATTATTAATTTTTTTTGTTGAAATACCAATATGATTATTCATAACAAATGAAATTGAATTATGACTCTGAAAAATGAAATTATTTTCTAAATATACAACAATAAGATATTTAATAATAAAAATATACTATCATTTTCCCACAACCGAACAGGTAAAATTTTTGAAAGCTAATTATTTTATGAGTTTGTGTTATAAAAAACACAAATTCCAGATAATTTTGAACTCACGCTTCTTTAAATTTCATAGTATTATAGGTCGTATGGCGATTAATTTTTAGAGTCAATATCTTAAAAAATACTCAATGGGGATGATAATATTAGGAAATTGACGGAAGATCACTCAATCTTAACAGAACACAGTATCCAAAAGAATCATGATTTTAAATGGAACAATGTGAAGATTTTAGAAAAAAAAGTTGATTACAAAAAAAAAGATGATTTCAGAAATGATTTGTAGTAAAAGGACAAGGGATAGATTAAATAGACAAGAAGATATGAGATTTTTAAGTTCAGTACGTGACAGATACGTTGATAATGTAGCTTTATTCTTATCAGTTCGTTCTCTACAAAATAACGACTAGTAAAAGTGCATTGTACGATGTAATGAAGATGGTTTTTCTCATAACTTATTTGAATAAACCTTCGGACTGTGTTTAATTTTGACTTCAATATGTGACATTGTTTCTGATAATATACGTAGAAGGAATTTATAAAAATTTTTGTAGTTCCTGATGACTTGATTTCTTGTTTTTATCATCTCCCCACACGGAGAGAAATTTTCGGTGTCACGCACTTGAAACATGCCCATGTGTGGCACATCTATACAGTCAAGTGAGTAACACTCAGATTTGGCGTGCGCCACACGCGAAGCTCGAGCGTTACGTTCAAGGTCGAGCGTCAACACTCGAGCTTCGTTCGCGTGTGGCGCACGCCAAATCTGAGCGTTACTCACTTGACTGTATAGATGGTGCCACACATGGGCAGGTTCCAAGTGCGTGACACCGAAAATTTCTCTCCGTACATTGAGAATTTCTTAAGATATTGATCATCACACGACCTTGAACAAGTTTCAGAAATTTCCTAATCCTCTGCTTTTATGTTTTGTGTCGAAAATTTAGGATTGTTCTTGTTCTGGGTCCTCTTCAAACATGTTTTTCCTTTTAACAGCGCTCACACAAAAATTTGGTGGGAAAATTCCTGAAGGTCTGATAACGAAGAATCCAGTGACAGGCTATGAAACAATACGAGCGAGAGGACGTCCAAGAGGAGGTGGACCTCGAATGCGGTCAGGCTATCCCGGCCCTCAACTTGGCCCCATGGGTGCCTTTGAAGCCAGCCAAATCGGAGCTCCATCATTTCCTTACAACCAATTACTGACAACTGGGTATAATCAATCTCTTTTGCAATGTAAGTGTCATTTTTATTGTAAAAGCTCAATGCAAGGATTCCAGTAACAATCTCTGAGATGTGGATTTCGAATCAATGGTCTGTACAGATTTTAAATGTTGATTGACAATCCAAGTATCGACATTTAGCTCTGGAATGTATAGTCAGGGTGTCCAGCCTCTGGGAAATCCGGGAATTGTACTTGAATTTTTCTAAACCTCCAGGAATTTTTCCTGGCTTGATAAATGCGTATTGAAGGGGGTCCTCTACCCTTGAATTTTCAAAAATCGATTTTTTCTTTTTTGCATATTTCTCATCTTAAAGATATAAGAAATACGCTGTTAAATGGTTTTAGTCAAATTCGTCATAGTTTGAGTGCTACAGGTCGTGGAATATACAACCACACGATACAAATTTGTGCGACTCCGCTGCATTCGTCCGCACTTTTGTCACTTTAGATAAAACCTACTACGATATTTTTTTTTTTTAAGATCTACTGTCAATCCTTATTTATATATGTACGTGTTTGCAAAAGAATCCTATAGATTTTCTTTGAGTTTTTCCAGTTTGAAACGAAACTTTGCGTTGAAAACATCGTCATCTTTAAACGCGTTTTCCCGAAAGTTGTGTTTTTTTAATTAGTTAGTAAGACTTTTTACAGAAGTTTTGGTCCGATGTCGATAATTTTTTTTTTTTTTTCAATTGTTCAGAAAACATACTGCTATGTTTTCCCGAGTACGATTTTCAAAATTTTATTTTATTCAATTTTTATAGGTCCTAATAGGTCAAAAAACATGGCGAAAATTTGAATTTTTTACAAATTGTTGCATAACTTTCACTAATTGCAAAATCTAAAAAATCTGTCACGGGAAAACATAGTCAACGTAACTATAATTACAAAAAATATAATTTTTCTGATTTTAGATTACCACACTAGCCAAACCTTTACTAACATGGGACCTCTGCAGTTTTAACATGCATGTCATCAATGGCGTTTCAAGGTCGCGGCATTTTTTTTCTCATCATCAATAATAAAATTTAAAAGTCAAAACATTTATTTCTTAAAATAAAAAAAAAAATTCAAAAGTATGCAGTAGATCCTTTGTAATTAATTGCCAAAATAACCGCTCAATTTCATGTCTCGAGAGTAGAGGACCCCCTTAAAACTTTAAATTTGATAGCAAAAATTAGATGAAAGATTGTTCGGCTCATACAAAATGACCGAAAAAACGTTCCAAAAGTTTTGGTTACAGTGTTTTACATCATTAAATTAAATTTCGTTCCATCAAATTCTAGAAATTTAAGTAGTGATCCACAAAAGAACTAGAAAATCAAAAATGTAATAAATATAAAAAACTGCAAAATAGTAACAATTTATAAAAAAAAGTAAAGAATGAGACCGAATTTTATAAATGTTAACAAATATGGAAAGAAGTATAAATACCAGATATTTTTAAAATACTCTAATCAATTTTATGAAATTTTGAAAACAAAAGCATTGAATTCTAGAAATCTTTACAGTAATTCATTTCAATACCAGAAAGTTCTCTAAATTGATGTATAAGCAGTTTTTTTTAAATTATTTCATATACGTCAAATATAATATGCTTTGAATTCGAAAGTATCAAATTCCAGAAATCTAAACAGCGATCCACAGAAAAACAAAAAAATTTGATAAATAGGGAAAAATACGAAATATACCAGAAATTTATAGACACCCAAAATCCATGTTGATAAAGTTTCTTTGAAAATCCGTAAATTACTAAAAATCTGTATAACTTGAAATCCTAGAGTATCTGAGTCTAAAAATCTATATAGAAATCCACGAAAATATTAGATAATTTTTTGAATTGTATAAATACTTAAATAACACTAAAAATACTGAAAGTAATAGAAATCTATGAAATTTTGAATACGAATTCTAGAAATCTATACAGTAATTCATTATAATACCAGAAAGTTCTCCAAATTGATTTATAAACAGTTTTTGTAAAAATCCTTTCATGCGTATATAAAATATAATTTACTTGGAATTCGAGAGTATCAAATTCCAGAAATAAAAAGCGATCTACAGATGAACAAAAAAAGTTGATATATACGAAAAATACCAGAAATTTATAAACACTCACAATCCATGTTAGTAAAGCTTTCTTGAAAATCCAAAAATGACTAGAAATCGAGATCAATTGATATTCTAGAACATCTGATTCTAAAAATATATACAGAAATCCACGAAAATATCAGAGAATCTTTTAAATCGTATAAATGTTGAAATAATATAAAAAATACTGGTAGTTCTAGAAATCTATGTAACTTTAAAGTTAGGAGCATCAAATTCTGAAAATCTACATGGTCATCCATAGTAATATTAGAAATCTATAAAAATCCTATAAATTGTTACAAAGATTTATAAATACTGAGAAATACTAAAGACTGATAATAATAGAAATCACTGTAATACTGAAATTATATGTAGAAATTATTTTCTGAAAAATCTTTAAAAATATCGAAAATCCCGTAAACTTTAGCTTCGAGAGTTAAAATTCCAGAAATCCAAATAACAATCTACAGAAGAAAAAAAATTCGATTAATACGAAAAAGTACGAAAAATACTAGAAATTTATAAACACTCACAATCTATGTTAATAAAGCTTTCTTGAAAATCCACAAATTACTAAAAATCTAGATAACTTGAAATTATAGAGCATCTGATTCTAAAAATCTATGTAGAAATCCACGAAATTATTAGAAAATCCTTTGAAACGTATAAATATTGAAATATTACAAAAAATACTGAAAGCGCTAGAAATCTATGAAACTTCTAAGTTACGAGCATCAAATTCTGAAAATCTACATAATCATCCATAATTATATTAGAAATCTATAAAAATCCTACAAATTGCTACAAAGATTTATAAATGCTGAAAAATACTAAAGATTGATAATAGAAATCTATGAAATAATGAAATTTTATGTAGAAATTATTTTCTGAAAAATCTATAAAAATATCAGAAATCCCATAAATTTTAGCTTCGATAGTATAAAGTTCTAGAAATCTTGACAATTTATAAAAATACTAAAAACACTTAGAATTCATAAAATACTCACAATCTACACAGAGACTATTTCCTCAAAAAACTATAAAATTATATAATAAAATAATAGACAATCAACGAAAAACAACAAATTTGTTCAATAAAAAAGTATTCATAAATAAATACGTTACAGTGTGTTTCGTTATGGTTATGGTTTTTTTTTCTATAGAATATTCAATACAAATAATGTCAGAAAATCACGCGGGAAACATCCGTGGAAATCTCCGGGAATTCTGTTTCTGGAAATAACTGGGCACCCTGATAATACTGAATTTCTTAAATCGTTTAATTAGTTATTATGACATTAAGGAGTCATAACATTTGTGTAATTATTTTTTTCTGGTTTTTCTGGTCGTCCTTTCGCTGTTTTTATTTTCATGGTTCATGATTATATTGAATCATATATCGTAAACACAAATAAGTACTATACAATCTGAATTTAACATTTGAAAGGCTAGGAAAGAGTTACATTCTTGTCCAATGCTAAAACTCTTCTAACACTTTACCGTCTTAGAACAGCTGTCCTGGATTTTCAAATTTCCATTTTGTACTCTTGTTTAACGACTCCTAAACCCCATTTTTTTCATAATTTTTTTTGGCTTAGAGACGAGATAACTGGGCAGTCAAAATTAAAAGTACAGGTCGTTGCGAGACATGCCACATAATTAGTGTTCACCAAGCATCATTAGTCAGATTGAATGTAAACGTTAAAAGTTTCTTTTTACAAAGTTTTATCTTTTTTGAAGAAATTTCATGATTTTTTCAAATTTCTTTGAAATGGGTAAAATCATCATAACAGAAAATTTTGTTCTATTCGAAAATAAAAATATAAATGAACCGATTAGAAACAAATTTCAAAACTTTTTGTGCCAGTCAATGACGATAGAAGTTTTTTCTATCATTAAAACTGCAAATATTCTACTGATGTTTGGCGAATAACTGGGGTTGCAGTGGAATCAGTAAAAGCTCTGTTTCCAAGCACAGGGCGTGTATTTGTCATTGATTGTTGTCTCTCTAATGAGAAATTAACCATGTTTTTCTATGACGCGACGCACATCGTGCAGCAATGGACATAAATAGTTTGTTAGGAAGTTTTATGGGAATGGCAGGAATGAATATGGGAGCGAATATCAATCCGTTCATGCATCTGTTCAATCAGGGCATGCCTAATTGGACGCCTGGCCTGTCAGGTGCGTCTGAGCCAATATACTGACGTGCAAACAGTGCAGTAGAGAACTATGATTCCTCTTAGTTTTTTAGTTTTAGCTTCATCCTCTCCTTTTTTCGTAAGCTTTGACTGTGGCTTGATTCCTTGGTTTGCGAAATTCCCATGTTGCTAGATAGTAGTAGCAATTTTCTGGATTTAAATCCTGTTACATCGAGTAACATTTGACTAATGTCTTAAATGTATGAATTTTTTAAAGAACTTGATCAGAAATGAATATGTACACGAAAATTTAATATTAGCAGTGATCTGAAAATTATGGAGTCTTCAAAAAATGAATCGTTTTTTGTCGAAGAAAATGAATCTTACTGACTTTTCTCGCTAATTTCCATCTGCTCACATTCCAGTCAAAAAGCTTGGAATCTTCTGATATTCAAAGGGGAAACCACTAATCTGGCAGCATTGCTAAATTCTGTCGTATTCTTTTCGCCATTGCTCTTTCTGTCGTATTTATTTTGCTCGTGGGTATTTTTTGTAGTTATTAACGAGTTTTTCAATAATCATGTGTTTTTTATGTAGCTTACCCCAAAGTTGACGTACCACCAACATTGCCCGAAGAAGAAGATGTGGAAGACGAGGAAATGGGAGTGGCAGAAACTTATGCTGATTATATGCCATCAAAATGTAAGTCGTTGATTATACTGATAAAAATTTGAATAGATTAACAACAAAAATTATAATTTTGAACCAAGTGTATTGGAAAATAATGAAATACAAAAATCCATTAATGATTTCCAATGCTATACAAAAACATGTTCTTTAACGCTTATAAAAACAACTGATGTTATAAGGTAAACAGAAAAATGTGTGTTGGAAGATTGCTTAGTGTAGAATTGGATGTAAAATTGGATTTCAGTGAAACTTGGGAGAAAGCACCCGGACCCAGTAGTTGAAACAGCCTCCCTGTCGAGTGTCGAGCCGACTGACGTGTGGTATAAATTGTCTATACCTGATGAAACGATTCGAACGGGTGCCCTGTCAGCTCTCCAACTGGAATCAGTAACTTACGCATCACAACAGCATGAGCAGCTTTTGCCTGATGGCACGAGAGCTGGTTTCCTTATCGGAGATGGCGCTGGAGTCGGAAAAGGCCGTACCATTGCAGGAATAATATTTGAGAATTATTTGAAAGATCGCAAGCGTGCCATTTGGGTCTCTGTTTCCAACGATCTTAAGTATGACGCGGAACGTGATTTGGAGGACATTGGAGCAGGGAGAATTACGGTATTTACTTTTTTTGAAATGTATTATTTTTGGAAGTTGGTTAACACATTTAAAAAGATTCTTCGATTCAACTTTTTTATTAACTTGATACTTGTTGTTGAATAAATTTATATTTTCAAACTATGTCTGTGATAGGTTTACCCACTCAACAAGTTCAAGTATGGGAAAATTTCGTCATCAATAAACGGAAACTTCAAAAAAGGTGTTATATTCAGCACCTACTCTGCTCTGATTGGGGAGTCCTCCCAAACAACGGGCAAGTACAAGAGCAGGCTCAAGCAGTTGTTACAGTGGTGTGGCGCAGATTTCGATGGGTTGATCATTTTCGACGAGTGTCATCGAGCCAAGAATTTGTGTCCCACCGGTAGCTCGAAACCTACAAAAACAGGTTTGTTGCTTGAACTTTGTTTCCAGATTTTTCCACAGGAGAAATCATGAGATGTTAGGGATTTCAGTGTATGAACTTAACTTGACAGTATCAGAACTATTTTAGAATATGAGTTGTTTTTTAGTAAAGCAAGTAGAAAAATACTCGAATTTTCTATTTAAAACTTTACCGGAAACATTTTTTCATTGTTTCTATTAATTTTCAGACTAGGGATGAAAAATATTTTAACAACACTAAAGTAACTGCCAATCTTATAAATATACATTGGTGGAGGCAAAAAATGTTCAAGATGGGTTTTTCAAGAAAGTGTACACTTCCTTTGGAATTTTTTAATTTTTGACAATTCAGTTACAGGATTACAATTTTTCGAATTTCAGGATTTCGAAGTTATATCACTTTTGAAGTTCAGAATCGCACATCTTTTATACAAGGTGTACCAAAAAGAAATCTAATATTCCTTTTTGAATTTCAATTCGAAAAGTCCTTTGCCACTTTTTACAAAACTCAAAATCAAAAAAAAATATTCGAGTTAAAAGTTTTAACCAATCAGATTTCTCAAATTTCAAACTCGAATATTTTTTTTCATTTTGAGTTTTGCGAAAAATGCCAAGGACTTTTCGACTTGAAATTTAAAAAGGAAAATAGGATTTATTTTTGGTACACCCCGTGTAATGGATTTCGAATTTTGTTATTTTCAAGTCACTAAAGTCTAGATTTTTCTTAAGGGTACCCCCCCCCCCTTTCTCGATTTTTGATTTTTGTGATTTTCAATGGGCTGGTGAATGATGAAAAATCGACCAAGGAGGTTAGGATATATTTTTATACGTAATTGAAAACTTTGAAAGCAAGAAAAAAAATTTGACATAGTTTTTCTGAACATTTTATGGCTACTTCTTGCGGTCAACGAGAAGTCCTCTTTATGGATGGTGGGCATGATTGTAATTTACTGGAACGACAGAAACCGATAAATCCAACGGAATCATAAAGAGTTCATGTTTGGCTAGGGAATAGACTATTATTATTAATTTCCTGCAAAAATTTACAAAATGGTGGACCTGTGAATTTTTTTTTTTTTTTAATCCGAATTTTTTTTTTAATTAGTCTGAAATAAAAGAAGATAATCATCAATCTTTTTATAAATAGTCTAAGTTATAGCTTTTGGTGTTTAGAAAAACATATCAAATTTTCAGAACGATCGGTT
>JAPYZL010193474.1:0-28847 GCA_030522825.1 Platygaster orseoliae | reverse complement strand
TCTCGTCTCTTGTGTGTCCAGTGGTCCCTCGGGGATGGCCCACAATGCTTGATGCATTCACAGTCAGTCAGTCCCCTGTAGGCCCATCAGCTCACGCACATTTCAATCATTATTACGGTTGAATCAACGTAGAAAAGGAAAGAGCGAGGGATTGATCTTTTATTTGCTTCTAGGCGAGAAACTTTGAACGCGTTTTTCTCGAAAAGATGTTTTGGCCCATAGTAGGTTTTAACAGATCGGGTCACATATAATGAATTAAAATATTATAAATAATTTATAATATATAGTGATAAAAAATAATGATTATTGAATAAAACAATGATGATTTGAAATAATGTAATGATGATTAATTATTGAAAATTTCTTGTGCTCATGTCGCCAACACTTTCTTGTTCATAGATAGCTGATTTATCTCAGAACATGATGCGTTTGGAATCTCAACTACATCAGCAAACGGACCAAAGGCAAAGAACAGAGGATGACCTCAACGCTGTGCGTAATTTGTCCGTGCAATTGGATAAACAAAAAGATTCTCTGATGAAACAGTTTGAGGAGAAGGAAAAACTCGTTGCTCAGGTAATACAAACTTTTTTTTTTCAGGATTGTTAAAATCTGTTTTTGGAATTAGGTGATTTGTTTATTATTTGTTGTCATTTTGACTGGGTACCGTAATGTCCGAAACATAATTTCCAATAGGACGTAATGTGCAATAAGTTATATGATGTCCAAAAAATATTATAAAACCAAATTCTACCAATTTTGGGAAACATGTTTATATATAACATGTTTAAGATATGTTTGTGAATGAAATATTTACAATAGTATAAGCAAGAAATAAACAAAAAAAAATTAAAATGGAAAACTTCACAAAAAATTTTTTTAATTTATGTAAAAAAAATGAAAACACGGAAAAAACTTACAAATTGTAGTTCTTGGAAAATGTCGTGATTTTAAACAATTATTATTAAGGAAATTTGTTTCTTTTTTGTGAAACTCCAGATAACAATTGAATTTTTACAATTATTATACATAGCATCTTTGTGCGAGGATCAATTTTTGATTTCAAAAAACTTGATAATGATATGAAAATGAAATATTAAAAAATACTATGCAAAAATCAATCAATTATTAAGTTCTAGTTTAATCGAACGATTAAAATTTTAACAAATACCTAACATTTTTCAAAGTTAAATTATGGTCTAGGTTATTTGCAAAATTTCAAAAAATTTGAACTATATCCGTATGATGAAACTTTTTTTGATATTTAAAAATATAGTATATAACACGGTTTTTTGTAATTTTTCAGAATGAAAAAAATTTTCACCATATACAAAATTTATGAACATCATCTGAAATTTAAGAAATTATTCGAATTTTATAGAATGTACAACAAACTTGGAGAATTATCCCAATGATTTTTTATTTTCTTCATATTTTAACATTAATAATCGAAAAAAATTCATTAAAATTTGTGTAACTCATAATAACTTATCGTAGTTTTCCAAAACTTCCAAGTTATTGAAATTTTTTCATAAAATTAAAAAAACCATACACTTTTCCATAAAATATGATTATGATTACAATATACGAAATGTATATTGTCTACTTTTCAAATTCTCGACTATCTATTTAGAAAATTTTTAGTTTTTCAATTTTTCCCAAATTTAAAAAGTTTAAACATAATAAAAACTATTTAAAGATTCAAGTTAGAATAAAATAATAAGAAAATTTGGACATTTAATTAGATGGACATAAAAATCTTTGGTTATTATGGTTAAATTTTAGTTTAACCAAACGAATACAATTTTTAACAAATGCCTAGCATTTATCAAAGTTATATTATAAGGTTTATTAAAATTATCCGCAATTCAACAAATTATTCGAATTTTATAGAATTTACAACAATCTGGAGAATTATCCCAATGATTTTTCATTTTATTTATATTTTAACAATAAAAATCGAAAAAAATTCATTGAAATTTGTGGATAGTAATTTTTCGTATTTTTTAATTTTGTTATTAAATTTCTGTAACTTAAAACAATGTTTCGTAATTTTTCAATACTTCCAATTTTACGACATTTTTTCATATAATAAAAAAAACCATACACTTATCCAAAAAATATGATTATGATCACAATACACAAAATTTATATTCCCTACTTATAAAATGATCGACCATTTGGAAAATTTTCAGTTTTTTAATTTCTTCAAAATTTTCAACATAATAAACACTATTCAAGGATTGAAGTTTAAGTAAAATATTAAGAAAATTTAGACAATAAATTACACAGACTTAAAAATCTTTCGTTATTACGGTTCGGACATTCTGGTCTCCTACCGTTATTTTAATTGCAAAAAAAAAAAATGTCATGACGCACGCTCATGAAATGTGTTGCAGTACGAAGCGAAATTGGAGAGGTTAAACACGGATTACAATGCGATGCAAGATGAAATTTGTCGACGCGAGGCGGCCGTGGACCAGTTGGAGGAACTGCTGACCCGCGCGAGGACAGAAACAATGGAAGTGCAAACCAAGAACCAAGAGCTCCAGAACGAAGTCGATCGCTTGAAACGAAATACTGAGCAACTACAGCGCAAACTGTGAGTTTTTTTTCGACCTTTCCCCAGTGATTTTGATTCTTATAAGAAAATTATAAAATTTTATTTCTTGCAGAAATTGTTTTACAAGTTCTTTTTTTTATGAATTTTTGTTTTACAATAAATTAGTTAAAATCAAAATTTATATGAAATGTAAGGAGTTGGAATACTTATTTTTTCATTAAAAAAAAATTGTATATAAATCCACAAGAAGGATAAGAAATACGGAAATTATTATCATAATACAAATAATATTGGTTATTTAATAGGAATATCATTGATTTGGATTGAATAGAATGAAAGAATCTGCATTTTTTTCCCTGCACGTTATTGAATGACTGTTTTGCAACTTGTACGTTTATGTGCGTTTCGCAACGACTTTTGAATAATAACTTGCTCGTAACTTTCCACGTCGATCGAGACTACCGCCAAAATTTGGCTGGCTCTGGTTTTGTGTTTTCTTTTTTCTACACTTTACATGCAGTAAAAGTCAAGTCGAGTGAGAGTATTTTTGGACGTTGCTGCATGCTGCTCAAATCATGGCAATAATTAGCTTTTGTGAAAGGCTCATAAAATCTCGAGCTTATCGGTAATGGCATAACGTTTTTGTTGCGAGTGTTTTTTCAAATTATGGTATGCAACTTGAAAATCGCGGAATATTTTGGGAATCTGATTAACTATTTAGTTATTGATAATTTAATAATTAATAATAATATATAATACATAAATATATAATTATTAGTATTATGGTTTGCAAAACGTTATGAGTGAGACGAAATTTGTAAATGTCAGTAATAATTGAATATTATGAATGATGATAAAAATAAGTGAATTTTTACAATCTCGAAATTCTTGCAATCAATCTCCGAATTTTTCCACTTTTTTCAAATTTTGACGGAATGTTCGGAATACCTGAAATTTTCGAAATAAAATTACTGAAATTGTCGAAAGATTTTTGTTTTCACAATTTCTCAATTTTTTCGTCCTTATAAATAAATTTTGTGTATAATTTTTTGTTGTAAATTTTTAGAACAAATTTTGGAGTTATTGATAATATTCGAATTTCGCGAAAGTATTATCGTTTCCAAATTCAAAATCAGGTGTGTTTAGTTCGCCATCTTATCGCTAGAGGCGTCGCGCCACAGCGCTTCTCGCACGTAAAAAGTAGTGTAGAGCGAAGCTCAGGAGTGCGAGACAGAAACAAAATTGTCTCTAGTTCCACAGACAGATACCAAAGTCAAATGGTATACTGTACGAAAAGGCATTGAGTCCAATCCCCATTGTGTTATTGACCAAGAAAAGCGCGTGTGGGAATTTTTTAACTTGAAATTACTATCAGTAATTTTGATTCTTCCCTGATTTTTCGTCGCGAATTTCTTCCAATTGGGAGAATGTTTTCTAAGACATTTGTTGTACTAAAAAAAAGGAGTTAATCAAAATGAAATCATTAACTTTTGCTGCCCACATTTTTCCTCATTTCAATCATGCGATTGTATGGATTGTATCATCTATAACTGGATTTACCAAATTCATAACCAGTGGCGTACTTAAGTCATTATCCATTTCTTTTGTTGTGCTAAAAAAAAGAAAAGCAATTAATCAAAGTGAAATCATTCACTTTCGGCTGCCCAAATTTTTCCACATTTTAATCATGCGATTGTATCATCTATGGATTTACCAAATTCATAACCAGTGGCGTACCTAAGTAATTATCCATTTCTTGAAAAAAAAAACTCCTGGTAATTGCTGATAAAAAAAAAAATACAAAATACAAGCGAAAATAAAAATTTCATGAAACTACACGGAACTAAAAAGACCAAAGATCAGTTTTGAAAACTTACAGGAATATGGGAAAATTGGCAAAGAACTAGAAAAAAATCACAAATATATATCTGGAGATTCGAAAACGTTTTGAGATAAATCTAAATGTTTTTACTAAGATAGAAAATAAAAGTTGGACATCTTTAAAATTTATGACCTAATTTTTTGGAAACAGAGCAATGGATTCATAAAAATCAGTTTATTTTCACAATATTGAAATTCTTGCTTTCTCCGAAATTTTCCACATTTCTTAAATTTTGACGGAATGTTCGGGATAACTGAAATTTTCTAAATAAAATTTCTAAAATTGTCGAAACTTATTATTTTTATAATTCATAAATGTAAATTTACTGATCAGTAGATATTGATGAATATTTTTGTTGCGAATTTTCAGAACGCTTTGAATTTCCATATATCTTTAAATTTTCCAACTAATGATAATTTATGAATTTTGAAAAAGTCCTATCATTTGAAAAGTTATCTAAAAAAGACGAAATTTCTCAGTTTTATTATTAATCATTGAAGATGATGAATGATATTCATAAAAATGAGTATATATGTAATATTTAAATAATATTTAAATTCTTGGAATCTTCGACTTTTTCTATATTTTTTAAATTTTGATGAATTTTTATTATTATTCTTCATAATGTATTATTTTATCATTATTATTTAAAACTTACTTTATTATTATTCTTGATTATTTATGAAAATAATATTTAAACTCTTGGAATCTTCGCCTTTTTACATTTTTCAAATTTTGACGTAAGTAATATTTGGAATAACTAAGATTTTCGAAATAAAATTGCTAAAATCGTCGAAACATCTTAATTTTTACAATTCTTGACTTTAATATACTTTTAACAATCAATGTTGTCGATTATTTTTTGTTGCGAATTTTCAGAACGCTAAAAATGTCCATAAATCTTACAATTTTCCAACTAATGATAATTTTTGAATTTCGCAAAAGCCCTATGATTTGCAAAATATTCTAAATGTGACGAAATTCCTCAATTTCAGTAATCATTAAAAAATATGAATTTAATGACTTTCCAGGACCAACGAATCGAGCCGTTTGCGAGATTATGAAAACCAAGCCGTGGATTACAGCCGTCAGATCAAGGACTTGGAACGAAAATTGACAGACGTAAAGTACCATAGGTTTTTGGAAAAAGACGAAGGAAAACAGAAGTAAATTTTTCACCGATCAAACCTATTTTCACACCATGACAACTAAACAAAGTAATGACAGATTAGGAAAATACGATCAATTGTGAAATTTCCGATTGATTTCTAAATTATCCAGTAATTATTGAACGCAACAGTCGAGTGAAAAAAAAAGTTTTAAAAAATACTACGAAATTCGGTAAATAGGTGCATCGTATGTTTCAGGTAAAATTTCAAAATTAGGTTGGGAATTTTTTTGTTTTAGGACGAAATGGGAATAAATGTTGAAAATTTCAATTTTTTCAATTATGTAGTAAATTTTCACGTTTATTAAGTGAATATTGAATGTCTAGGAAATAGTTTGGTTATTCAGGAATTTTCAATTCTCAAAAACATCGATCGATGATTGTTCATTTACAAAAATCAGAAACAGTATTATGTAAAACAGTTGAGGAGTATTGTTTTTTGAAAATAAAAAAAAATTTTGAAATCCGTTATTATTAGGTCGAAAGAATGGATATATAAAGATTACACTCAAGTCCCTACAGATTGTTCATACTCGAAGACGGGGCATTGCTACGGTTACGGAAATTGCAAATGTCCCTCCGCGAAATCGAACGTGGGTAAATTTCTTTCAAATATTTTCAAGTCTTTTTGCGTCTTTCTAAATTTAATAAATAATCCGAATCCTAGCAAAAAATTTTCACTGTAATAATGAGGTCGCTTAAATAATGTTCAAAAGTCATGGAATTTTCCTAATTTCACGAAAATTCCAGTTTGAAAAATGAATTTTTATTGTTCTGGTTTTAGAAGAGTTTGATATACATTTTGTAATGTCTAAAAATCATGGAATTTGCTCAATTTCAGGAAAATTTCAGTTTGAAAAATAAATTTTCATTGTTCTGATTTTGGAAGAGTGTAATTTAAATTTTGTAATATTCAAAAGTCATGGAATTTTCCCAATTTCTTGCAAATTATTATGATTATATTATATAAATAATTTCTAAAAATTCTCAGATATTTTCTTTATCATATGAATTTGTGTAAAATACAATTATCGTTTTTTCAAAAAGTTTTTCTTTCATAAATAACATAATTTTCTAAAAATTCTGAGATATTTTCTTTATCATAGTAATATAAAATCTCAATATCTTAAATTTCGTCTCACAAATTCACTATAAATCTCAATTTTTTCAATCTATTTTCTGTTGCATCTTTTTTCGAAAATTTTTCATCTTTGAAAAATTCTCAGATCTTTTCTTTACCGTATTTTTATGCACAATCTCAATATCTCGAAAATCTTCTTAGAATCTCACAAAAAGTCTCAAGTCTTCCCTAATTTTTTCCCGTTCACCTTGAAAATAAAAAATTCAATAATCAACATATCAATAATTAATGTGTTTTAACAATTATAATTATAATATATAATAATTATTATTAATATTATAATAATTTGTGTAACAATTAATTATTCAATAATTAATGTAAAACAAATCAATAATTAAAATCTCTAGAATAAAAAAAAAACCAAACTCGAGCCCACTTTATTATTTTTACAGGCCAATGAATTCCAACTTGGGCAGCCTTAACGTCGACTTGAACGTGGTGATTTGATCCGGAGTCGGCGCCAAAGCAACAATATCCTCGATTTTTGATCAGTGAATAAAATGATGAGCCTTATTATAAACCGCAAATCGAATAAAGATGAAAAAAATACCGTAAGCCCGAAAACTCGAAAATGTTTAGCTGCATTTCCCCTCACGCGATCCTAGAATCCCGCGAAATCGCGAAAACGGTTTTGATTCGCGCCCTCGAGTCTCCGAAGGCCAGCGTGAAAATTTTCAAACGAGACCAGTTGCAAGTCATCGCAATGAATTCGGACCTGTCCGAGCACATTAACCATTTGGTCAAGAATTTGCGAGTTAAGGAATGCGAGAATATGTGCAAATTTAAGAGGGTTCGCGTAAATTTGGGGGATAATAATGATGGCGGAGCTCGAGGAAATTTTAGGAATTTAAGTAGCGTCGGTTCCTCGCAAACAGCGACAATCAAGAGTCGAGAAAAAAGGTAAGATGTTAATGTTTTTGATTTTGAAAATGTTTGAGGATAAATGAAATAGGAGAAAAAACGTTTATATTATTTTTCGTATTTTAAGTACATGAGAATCAATATTTAAATAAATTAATAAATTAATAATAATAATAAACATTAATATATATATATATATATTATAATATTAATTAATAATAAGGAAAATAAATAAATAATTAAATTATTTATATTTATTATTTTTCCATATTATTTATTTTTAATAATTTATTAAAAATTATTCATTTATTATATATGAAAGTTAAATGTAATTGGAATTTATTATAATTCCAATTTTAATATTTATTATAGTTATTACTTATTATAATTTGTTTATTTATAGTTTAAACAAATATTCAATTTTACCAATAATTTTTCACTTTAATCTAAGTTCGAAATGGAAAACCCTTTTTCTTTTCTTTTAAAAATAATCGTAATGAAAAAAAATTGTTTCTTATTAAATTATTCATTTATTATTCTAACAAATATTCCATTTTACCAATTATTTTTCACTTTAATCTAAATTCGAAATTGAAAACCAATTCTCTTTCCATTCAAAAATAAACGATATGAAAAAAAATGAATTCCCTTGTTCCTCGTACTTGAAGCAACAAATAACCATAAATGTTTAAGAAATATCATTAAACTTCACTATTTTGCACTTTCATCTTAGTTCGAAATGGAAAACCAATTTCCTCTTCAATTTCATTTATTTATCAAACGTTCGCAACTTTTGGCATACAAAATGTTGATCAAAAGGTGAGTAATTGGAACCTAAAACATTTAAAACCATCTTACACAAATTTTAGATGAATTAATCATATACATTACATAGAAAAAAAAATTCTTGTTCTGATGACACGTTGTACAGAATATGTCTCTGCGAAATCCTCGAGAAAAAAGACCTGGAAAGCAATAAAACTCGGCAAGAAATGACCCAAACCGATCGAACGCCTTCCGAAAAATCGGACGATTGCGACTGCTTGTGGAAAAAAACGACCGGCGAAAACGCGAGGTCGATGAAGCAATTTTTGGAAAATTTGGATAAGCTTGGAGAAACTTTAGACAGGTTGAACGATCAGGGTCGTTCGAGAATCAGTGAATCGAATGCAGCAACTCCTCCGCAACTCTCGAATCGCGATATTTTGACCGAAATGATGAGATTCGCGGATGTGTTGGCGAATTTCAACGAGAGATTGGATGAAATTGCTGAAAAGGTGGAAAAAACGACGGCGGAAAAACCGTCATTTGAAACGCGCCATCCGACGTTTCAAACCAACGATAGCTCGCGTTGGGACAATTCGACGTCGCTCAAAAGTAACCGTGGGTGCGAATACACGTTATTTCGTCAACATTTACGTTTCTTTTTTTTTAATAACATTATATGAATAACGAGCAGTTTTTGACTGACAAATTCAATTAATTAAAATTTGACTGATTCAGATTTAGAGAGTAAATGTGATTTATTATTCCCATTCAAGATTTTCAGAAATTTGCAATAAAAGTGACAGAATATCAAATTAACAATACACCAATTATCTGAACTTTTGGATAGGATTAGGGAGACATTGAACATTCCGAAAAGCGTCCAAGTGTCGACTCCCCAGATTCAAGCCCCCTTGAATTCGAATCACCAAGATGGCCGAAATCCTCCGAATTCTCCGAGTTTGATAGATCTTGATAGTAGAACTTTGGGTTCGAGTTCAAATAGATGGGAACCAGAAGGAAAGTCGACATCCCGGAACGTGACTTGGGAAGATGGCAACATCGAAAGTCAACCTGGGTATTAATGCATTTATGAGAATAATTCCTGACACTTGCAATAATGATCAGAGTCTTTGTGAAACTTCTTATGTCCTAAAATTTTTAACCATTCATAATGGTTAAATGTCCCCTTCCCTCCCTACAGTCCTACACAAAACGTAGGACCAGAGACTGAAGCAACACTTCTGGGAACCGCGAACAGAATGGGATCGACGATGGGCAATCAATATGATAACGCGAATCGTCAGATGGAAATTAGAAGGGAACCAACCTCGCGAAACGTCACTTGGGAAAGTGACAATAGCAGCGCAAGGAGAGCATTGATGCATCAGCTGCATACAACGCCGGTTGAAGGCCATCCCGGGTATCGATGAATTGTTCATTCAGCAAATTTCTTGTGACTTGCATTTATATTCCCAACTCTCACGCCAGGCAAATCCATCGATATCCTGAGATCCTGGAAAGGTTTCAGGACAGAACGACGCAAGAACCAAGAGCCACACAAGATCGGCGGCAGAATAGCAGTAGAATCGTTTCAAATAATCAAATGTTGGCCATCGAGTACGAGGTTGAAGCGCAAAACTTACTGGAAAATGCTCAGACAGAGTTGAGGCAAGTCTTTGACAGTGCTAGAAGATCTGCTGAAAACTCTTCTCAACACCAAGGTTCCGAGCATTCGACTCTTGAGGATTATCATGGTTCGAACGCAAGCGCGTTGTCGGACTTATTAAGGAGTTTCATGGAAAACGTGGCGGAAATAGAGAGGAGAAGGATAGCGAGGATGAATCGTTCGTTGACGCCGTCTTCGGGATCGGGGAGCAATACTCGGGAGAACTATGAGCAATGGACCAGTCAAATCAGCTCGAACCAACGGGGTCGTCCGCGGCATTCGACGCCGGTGAACAACAGCCCCGGGTAGGGATATTTATATCTACATTTTAGTACATATCAGCAATACAAAAATTGATGCAACTTGCTGTAGCCACGAGGTTCCTGAGCCGCATTTCTCTACCCAGAACGACTTGGACGTGAGTCATGTAAGCGGGACTCGGTTTGGCCAGCAACTTGAAGCTCCTGGTGTTTCCAATCCTGCAGATCATCCACCAAGCACAAACAATCCTCCAATAAATTATTTAGACTCTGTGCAAGGGAGAAGCAGTGTTCAGCGATGTACGTTCAACCATTTAACTACATTCTCTTCCAATCAAGTGTCACAGTGAATCAATCTCTAGTAAATTCATCTCTGAACACAGATACATCGAGTTTACTGAGTTCGTCAGTAACTGAAGAACCCGCTGTTCCTCGAGTCCCTGAAAAAACCTTCGAAGCTGCAAACGAAACTCTCGAGTCTCAAGATACTTCTTACAGATATCCTCCTCGAATAATACAGAGACCAGAGAACACGGTGCTTCGAGGCGCAAACTTGTTGGCTGATCGCGCAACGAGAACAACGAGCAGACTTCCAGTTCCGACACAGCAGCAAAATAGCAGAAGCTCTTTACCAGAGCGGCAGGGACTGTCGCAAACAACTCCGAGCTCTCCGCGAAGAATTGATATCGAGCTTCTAGGTACCAGCAGTTTTTTGCAGAACCAAACGTCGTGATCCTCGAAAAGCCAAATTTTTGAGAATAAAAGGACGGCCTGACCTATTTTTTTTACAATCAGAGTCATTTTATTTCATGGCGTTTTCTCTCTCATCCTCTTGTTAATTTTTTTTTCAGTCACATGATTACAGCGCTCGCCTTCGGCACTTTTCCACACTAGTGAAGAAATATGATATTGCATGATTTTCAGTACTGACTATTGAGAGACTATCGAGAGACTATTGTATATAAGTGATACCGCGTTAATACCTTTCATAATCTTCAATGATTACTAAATTTCAGAAAATAATACGAATTTTCACGTTATGATTACATATTATGTAGAATACTTATTTTTTTTCATTAAAAAAAAACGTAATAAACTCATTTATACATTTTTTTAATATACATACAATCTATTAAATTGAAATACTTATTAAAAAATTAATTAAAATTTTTATTCTATTATTCATTCTTCACTGCTTAATTCTGAAATTTCCTACTTAAATAAAAAAGACTCTAACTTTACATTATAGAATTTAAATATGTTCTAAAATCTGTATTCTAGAATTCGTTTGGAAACTTTTTATAATTATAAAAGTTTATACATAATAATAATAATAATAATTTCTGATAATTTAAAACATTTGAAAAACTCTTCAGCTTTTAAAAAGTGTTAATGAATTTTGCACTTTTTTAAAATTTTTGAAAATCCCACGTAATACTTGAGTATAACGTAATTTTCAAAAAAATGTGAATCATTTAATGTTCAGTTCAACGAAAATCGTCCATGACTTTGAAAAATAATTGAAGAAATATGCAATATTCTAAAATCTGTAAGTAATTCCAAATAAGACTTTTTTTTAAATTTATGCGATTGTAGGAAACGTGAACTAAATCTGTGGAATTTTTATATGTAGTTTCAAAACATACATTAGTAGTAGGCAATAAAATTCACGAAATTTTTGAAAAGTGTTTCATTGCAACAAGATGATTTTGAAGATATCGAAATTCTGGAATATTTTTTTGTTTGCGCCCATGAAATTTCACCTTATCTCGGAAAATCCATCGTCATCAGGGCATGAACTGTAATGTCTATGCATCAGGGTCGTCAGAATTTTCGTCTCATGAATGAGCCCCGCTTGATCCCCAAGGGCCAAGCCGGAAAATCAAGGATAGCGCTTGTTTCGCCAAGTGCCAGTTGCCGACGCGTCGACGGGGACACTTATACCAATTTTTACTTGCTCTCGCGTGAGCAACTTTCGCCTTCTGATTTTGTGCAATTTTCTGCAAAATACATCACGCGAGAAAAGAATCTTCCGTGTGCGAGTAAACGAGTTTTGAGATCTACAAACAATCATCTAAGGTATAAATATTTCATCATCAATCATTATGATCAATAGTCATTCTTGATAATAAGTAGGTACGTTTCACAATTCACCGGTTTTTGTCAATTTCCAGGTTCCCGGCATTTACTTTTGAAAAAAAATATGCAGTACGCTTCTTCAATAACGAAGCGATGCCAGCTGGAGACACTGAAGAATGGTTTCGCGATTTTGGTTCTCGAGATTCATTTTTTTTTCCTTTGGCAGCGAGCATGCGTAAAGAGTATTCGTTCTCGAAGTAAGCATCAGGAATTTTAGTACCATTTAGACGTGCGAATGTTCTTAACGTTGTCCAATAAATCTCAAAATTTATCTTTGAACATATTACTAAGATAGGTATGAAAAGTGCTAAGCTAGTAAAATGTAATAAAATTTGTGTGTTTGAGAAATGTTTTTAAACATATTCAAGTCATAATCAAACTATACAGATGTTAGTTTTTGTAAAAATTGCAACGAAAACGAAAAGTAATGTAAGCTATGATAATAAACTATTTCAATAATCTAAAATTGCATTTCACGAGAACGAGCAATATTTTCCAGTTCCCAAAACGGCAGCAATGAAAAATGAAAATCGAGGTTTCCAGGTTCCAGCAGTTTTTTGAAAAACCAAATTTTCCTCTTTTTTTTACAATCAAAGTCATTTTATTTCATCCCCTTTTCTCTCTCATCTTCTTACAGAGCATTCGAAATGCGTTCTCGCCTTGCAACTGTACGAAACGTTGAAACATTCGAAACTAGGTAATAATAACAAATAATAAAAATAAAAAGCCTCTTGCAAGATTTCCACCCTCCTTCAACATGTTGGTCGATATATACTCCGAGTTGTCCTATTTATATATGTATATTGATACATGCACTGCTGCTCAAAGAAAATAACACGTTTCATTCAAATCCCTCGAGATGGAAAAAATGGGCCACGTATTTTTCGACCAGCAGTGCATCACACATATATATATACACGTACCATATGCATATATAAAATACATGATCGAGGCTCTTAAAGGGTCTATTCATTATACTGTACGTTTTTCCATCGTTTTTTTGTTTTTTCATTTTATTCGTATAATTTTCGGGCGTCTAATACTGACCCAGCCTACGCACAATATTCCTCTTTCTCTCGCGCGCTCTCTTATTATTAAATAATTACAAAAATTCCGCGTCTTGCAACTTTTACGTCTTGTCATTAAACCTATTATAATACAGAAATATTCTTCGTGTGTCTGTGAATGTGTACACAGTGTTCATGTGTTGAAGTAGGTGTGTGCTGCTTGTATAAATGTATGTATCCGCGTGTTATTGTTTTCAATTTTTTTCGATTTCAATGCCTTACGATAACCCAAATGAAATGTACACATAATTCCACGTCTAATTTAATTCGTTTATCATCAAATACAAGTTGTATTTACAATGTTTCTTTCCCTTGGTACCACATAATTTATGTAAATGTTTATTTGGGAAATACGCGTGTGGTGGTACGTCTTACAAACAACCGTTTCGTAAATGCGCTCTCCATTTACAGCTACCAAGATTTATTCACTTTTTTACACTTGAATCTCAAAACGTAGTGTGCTTCCTTTTCCACACTGGGCATGCAACTTGAAAATACGAAAAAAAATAATAATAATAATGAAAACGCAATATTTCGTATTTAAATTCGTTTCATTTATTTTGCAATTAATAAAGTCATGGAGACGATTTCGAGTGCACATTAAGCATGGAATAGAAGAAACACCTATAATTTTTCGCTTGCTCGCAATTTTTGGAAATATCAACTAATCAACTTTGTTCGACGATCATAAATTCACAACGCCGATACTCATCATTACTGAATACATAAAAAAAAAGTAATGAATGGAAAAAATTATTTCAATTTTAATAACAATAAAACTTTGTACACATTATATCCGATCAAACCACGTTTTCAAGCTTTTACCTAAAATATTTTGTTATTACATCATCGGAATAATTCATCTGGTAAACAACACTGACGTATCTCGCTCACTTATAAAATAAATGAGTCGATCCGAAAAAACCGATCGATCGCGATGAAATGGAATCTCCAAACTTTTTGGGAAAAAAAACAAAACAAAAAAAAAAGAAAAACGGAATTTCTTACGGTATAAATGCATAATTCCATTCATTGTTCGTGTCACTGGTATTAATGATTTGTCCAGGGGGGGGGGGGAGAAAGACAGAAAGAAAGAGAGTGAATAATGACAGCTAAATAAGTTGGTAGGCCATCAAAAATCCTCCGTCCTGTGCGTTCTCGATGCGCGTTTGGCTGCTCGAAAAACTCAAACTGGCTTAGGTGCAAGGCTCGAAAGGTCACCTGTGGCTGCTCGTGCTCTGATCGTTCAGGTCGTACAGCACTTGCGCGATTGTCCTCGACGATTCCACGTTGCTCAACGCCACTCCCGCCAAATGGGGCTCGTACGCGCGTAAACGCCTACAAACAAACGTCACACAAATTCGTTACTCACTGCTCTCTGTCTCTTTTTATTATACACTAAAATAGTATATTTCTTCACTAATGTGGAAAATTTTTTTTTAACGGGTTTTGAGCGTTGTAATCAGATGAGTTAAAAAAATTGTTCCACACTAGTCAAGGACTGTATTTTATTCAACAATGTGAAAAAGTGGACTTTCCCACGTGGCGTTGAATAAATATAATTTACAAGGTATGACTTATTTTTCAAAAAAATGTGTAAAATGTTGAAAAACTTGTCTGGGAATCTATACAAACTGAAACATTCCTGCAATGAATGGTAATGAAATAAGTATAATTTATTATTATAAAAATATGAATAAACTAATAAGTAAATGAAATAAAAATGTTTTTTACACTAATTTGTCGAGCTTGTGAATCTCAAAACTCAACTTTCATCATTGAAGATTCTAAAATTTTTTTCAAACTATTTTATATCATTTCCAATCAATTTTTAAATTATTTACTTGAATTTCAATCCACCGAAATTCTCGTATGTTTTTGGAATTCGAAAAAATACTTTTAATACGCAAAAATTCTCGTATTTTCACCACAATTACATAATTTTAATAGATCAAAATTCTTTGTATTTTTTGAAGGGGGATTCGAAAAAACACTTTTAATGCACGAAATTTCAATTATCAAAATTAAATAATTTCAAGACACCGAAATTCGCTTATTTTTTTGGGATTCGGAAAAATTCTTTCCATCACTAAAATTGAATAATTTCAATACGCCAAAATTCTTGTATTCAAATACGTAAGTTCAATAAAATCTTCGTACTTTAGTACGTATTTTCACTAAAATATAATTATTTCAATACACCTCAATTTTTGTATTTTTTTTTCTTTGATTTAGAAAAATAAATTTTATACATCAAATTTCAATAATTTCAATACATTACAATTCTCGTTTTTTATTTATTTATTTTGATTCGGGAAAATACCTTCAATACATGAAATTTCAATCACCGACATTAAATATATTTCAATCACCAAAATTAACTAATTTTAGTACATTAAAATTCAATAATTTTAATACATTAAAATTCTCCTATTTTTTTTCTTTCTTTGATTCATAAAAATAATTTCAATGCACCGAAATTCTCGTATATTTTTTTTGAGTCTCAAAAAACACTTTTTCTCTTCAACGCCTCCCCCTTCTTCCCAAAAACTTGAAAAAAAAAAAAAAAAAAAATAGTTTGCTTCAGCTATATTTTTACAAAGCTCAAAATCATAAAAACTATTAACTTGAAGTAATTCGTTGCACAACTTGACAAAAAAGAACATGAAATTGAGACATATTTGCAAAAATTCATAATTTTTGGAAACATTTATTAATGAATCTCAGAAAAGTAACAAAATTTTAAAAATGATGTGCCAGACGTTATTTAAAAAAAAATCGAAATACATGCAACGAAATTATAAACTTATATTGATTTTGAATTCTAAAACACAACAAAAACGTAAAATCTTTATTTTCTTCAAACTCCCCGTAATTTTGTACTTTCAACTCAAAACATGTAAGATAAAAAAGAAACAATGTTTACCTCCTGCCCTGGGCAGAATAAATGACTAGGTTCCTCAGAATCAGAGCTGCTGTCAGCCGAATACTTTTGGTAACAGGACCTTCATTATCATCCTAAAACCAGAAAAAATAACATCTATTAGATCGACGCCACCACAGTTTTTGCAAATTCATTAATGCACAGACAACAATACAATGGTTTCCAAAAATGATACGATACTCGAAAATTAATACTCAGTATATCGATTCTTTTATGCAGAAATTTCATGAAAAGCATCCATAAAATCGAAAAAAAAAACATCACATTAATTTCTGACCCGAATCATTACAATCGTTACGATGAAAAATCATTGCTTTTCGAAAAAAGGCCATGCTGTTGGAGATTAAGTAAATATAAAAAAGGCTGTGTGAGTGAGAGAGTAAAAGTTGTAGAAGGAAGGAAGGAAGGAAGAAGAAAAAAAAAGAAAAGAAAAAAGCGAAGCAGCGGCAGCAGGCGTTGGTAACGATGAAATTGGCATCGTGACACCCTCGCATTCACAAAGCGTGTGTGTTTACCTGTTCCTGTGGAGGGTTTTGCCCAGGTCGGGGAGAAGAAGAGCTTGTGGTGGCTGCTGCAGCTGGCTTGCTCGGCCTTTGCTGCATTGCCAGAAGAACAAGAAACACAGTTTTTAAGTCCCGAGTCCGAGATTTCGCTCCATGTTATTCGAGCAACAGTTTTTCGTGCATTCAACAATTTTTATCTCACCCAATACATCTTTTACAGTGCTGTGCAACAAAATTTCAATTCTTTTTTCCTTATCCCGAATTTTTTTCGAGACATATGTAGTAAAAAAAAAACGAATCATTTTTGAGTAATAAACAATATGCAATTGAAAAATTATGTAATAAACAATTATGACAATTTTTATGTAATTATTTATTTATATATATATATACACGTACATATATATATATATATATATATATATATATATATATATATATATATCAATGGATGGGTTATACGCCCTTTAATTACAAATTATTATTTATTTTTATTAATAATATTTATCTATATTTTACTTTAAAAAAATTATCTATTTATTTTATTTTTATCGTTTTTATTTTTATTTCATATATATCTCTATATATCTATATTTAATTATTTAATAATAATAATAATAGTAAAATAATTACATATTTATTTTCAATAATAATTGTATAAGTAGTTATAAAATTACAATTAAATATTGACAATATGTAATTAAACGATTGTTATGTAATATGAAAATTATGAGCAATTAACAATTAATTAATAAACAATTATGTTGAAAATTTGTAAAACCTTCAATTTTCATCATATTTAAAAAAATAAAAAGTCGATTCGCAATTCGTTTTATTCATAAAAGTCTAATCTATTTTATTATATTAAAGTTTGTTGTTACTTATTATTATATTAAATACATTCTACATAATAATATTTTTTTTAAACAAAAGTGGAATTCAATTCATTAGCTTTAGAAAATGTTTTAAAAATTTTCAAAATAAGTATTTACTATGAATTTTGCCGGTAATTTTCATTACTATATATAAATTTTTCGAAAAAAATTCGGGATAACAAAACTTCGTTGCACAGTGATAATCCAATAGATGAAGGAAAATGATTTTAAACAAATATTTTTCAAGTAGTCGTTTTTTGCAGAAAATTCAACATTACATGAAAAATATTTGCACACATATAATTTTTTATGTTGCACGAAAGACTTTTGCTCAAGATTTTATTGGTTTTTTAATTTTTTGTTTACACCCCTTGTTTTCTGTGGTGAACATGAGCGAGCTTCGACAATTAATTATTTGGAAAGTTTTTCTGAATTTAAGGTAATAAACGACATTTGGGTTGAAACTGGAAAATTTTCTCAATTGCAAGAATAACGTGGAAAATCTTCAACTTGTGAATGTTGAAAAAAAAATATTGATTGATCGATTCAATGAATTTTTTTCAATGAATTGATAAACATTATTACAATACATAAGAATTTAGGAAAAAAAATGTTGGGTTCAGAATATTGGAAAAATTACAACTCAATTTCGCCAAATCGAGAGTTAATGAAATTTTACAATTTGAATCTTGAGAAATAGTATATTTCACAACTCGTTGAGTATCGGGAGTTTTACCGTAGACGTCAAGTTGGCGGCGCAGAGCCATATAGGTTAGTGTGGAGAATTTTAGGCAAGCCGCGGAGCGGCTTGCCTGCCTACTCAACGAGTTGTGAACTATATTTTTCACAACGAGTGCATCGAAAAATCGATTTCGGCGTCTGTCATATATGGCTAAACTGAACGACTTTCAGTTGTTTCGTTTGCTTCATTCGATTTCATTTACCTCACTCATATGAGTGAGGTAAATGAAATCGAGTGGAATAAATGAAACAACCTGAAATTGCTCAGTTACGCCATCTTTGGCAGACGTCGTAAATCGAGTTTTTGATGCTCGAGTTGAGAAAAAATTTTTAATTCGCTATTCTAGATTTTTTAATCAGTTTTAAATTTTCCAATGAATTTATAAAATAATCAATAAATTAATAAAAAATTTTATAGTGTAAAATATTATATTAATACAAAATAAATTTCGATATTTTACTTAATTTTAGGAATTAATTTGAGTTAATTACAATTATATTTCAACGAATTAAGAATTAATGAACTTTCACAACTGGACTCTCAAAAAAAAAAATATGTTGATTCGCAGTTTTGGATACATTTAAATATGAAACGAAAATCTAAATTAAATTTTAAGACTTGAAATGTAATTAATGAATAAAAATAAATAGAAAACAAAAGAAATTGAGAATAAAAATGTCGAATGCATCATATTGGAAAAATTTCAGTTTAGTTTCAACAAATTGAGAATTAATGAAATTTTACAACTTGAATCTTGCGAAAAAAATTATTGATTCGTGATTCTGGAAACATCTAAATATGAAACGAAAATTGAAATGACATTTTTAGATTTTTCAATTTATGAATGAAATTGTTTAGTGTACAATATTGAAAAAATTACAATTTCGTATCAAAGAATTAAGAATTAATGAAATTTCACAATTTGAGTCCTTGAAAAAAACTATTGATTCGTGATTCTGAATATATATATATATATATATACATATATATATATGAAACGAAAATCTAAATAACATTTTTAGATTTTCCAATGAATATATAATATAATGAATAAATAAATAAATAATTTTAGTGTGGAATATTGAATAAATACAAATTGAGTTTTGATACTTTACACAATTTTAGGAATTATATTGAATTAATTACAATTCATATAAAAAATCTAGCCATAAACAATATTCTAAAATGTAGAGATTTTTCAATGAATGAATTAAAATTACTAGAATACAAAAGAATTTGTTTATAAAAATATTAAGTGCAGAATATTGAAAAAAATTACAATTCACTTTCGATAAATTAAGTTTTAATGAATTTTCACAACTTGAATCTTAGAAAAAAAGAGTATTTATTCGCGATTCTGGACACACCTAAATATAAAACTAAAATTGAAATTCGATATTTTTTTAATTTAATAGAACACCATTCAAGAAACTACTAATCAGTTTCAACAAATTAGGAATTGATTGAATATCACAACTTGAATCTTGGAAAAAAAAAAATACCTCGCCGATCTCACTCACAGAAAACATCACTCAATGCAGTACCAGCACTTGAAAAATACAAAAATACACTACAAAAATCGAGTTTCTCGAATTTTTCCCAAACTCCAAAAAAAAAACCATTCAAGTGCTAATACAACCTCGATTCCACCAAAACTACATGTTCTGTTAATCGTGCACTGCATATTTGGTTAGTGTTAATATCATTCGTGAAATCATTAAAAGACAAAGGCGAGAAACGCGCTTTATTGAATGATCCGTGCAAAAGTTAAACTTTTCTTCCCATATCTCTTTTCGCGTTTTCTTTAATCGATTCGGCATTTTCGGGCTGCTAAGGAATACACGTCAAAAACCTCACCATTAATTCCTTGGGATTGACAAATTCCAAAGCGTGCCTTTTAATGGCGTGAATCGCGGCGTTTGGCGCGTATCCCGGATGATGCGTCGGCGTCGAGGGAATCGTCGTCGTCACTTCCGTTTTACCAGCCGCTGTCAATTGTTTCCTCCTCGCTAACATTGTCTGCGAACAACAAAAAAACATAGAATAAATATTCAAAGTCGAAGAAAAATTGAATTTTTATATTTTTCTCAATTTTAAGAAATACATTGAGTTAATTATAACTAAAATTTCATAACTTGAATCTTAGGAAAAAAAAGGAATCTATTTGCGATTCTGTATATATCTACAAATATAAAACGAAAATTGAAATTGCATTTTTAGACTTTAAGTATAAAAAATCCAACCATAAATATTCTACAATTTAGAGACTTTTCAATGAATGAAGCAAAATTTGAAGTACATAATATTAAATAAATACAAATTGAATCAATTACAATTTAGATTCAACAAATCGAGCATTACTAAAATTTCACAACTTGAATCCTCATAAAAAAAAACTTATTCATTTCTGATTCCAGATACAACTAAATACAAAACAAAAATCCAAACAATTTTCATTATTACAACATTCTCAAAAAAACCATAAAAACCAAATAAAACTCACATCCGCATTGCAATGCCTATCATTCAAATGCGTCATCAACGAGAATCTCGGTCGTTTCAGTCCATCGCAGCTTGCCCAAAGGCACACTATTTCTTCCTCGCTATTCGGACAATGTGCCTCGCACACGTGAAGATACACGTCATGGGCCGTTTTGAATTGCCTGAACAAAACATCCAAAATCACTTTCCAATCACAAATCCCTCTTCTCCCAACCTCCCTCAAAAAAAAAAACCCACCTGAGGCATCCCCTCCATTCGCACAAAAACGCGTTCGGATCGATCTTGATCCTCGTGACAATCTTCGTCTCTGTCTCTTTGCCCCCTGGCAATTGACTCGTCGATGGCTTCACATCCAAATTTTCCGTGGACGTCGACGAGTTGACCGTTTTCACAATCTTCACCATGGTGGCGCCACCTTGTTTATTCGACTGCTGATTGCCCTGATGATGAGGGGTCGTCGGTCTCGTGGGAGGGGGCGTCAAGGTCGGCGTCGGGGTCATGACCCTGGACGGTACGCCCCCACCGAGTCCGGGTATCGTCACGTGGGTCACGTTACCGCTGTTGGTCTGAATGACCTGGCCCGAGTTGACGATGATTCCCGAGGTGGACACCAGAGGGGGCGGGATATTCCCCAGGCCGCCCGGGCTCTGGAGTATGGGCCGAGGAACCTGGGTGACGACCACCTGCTGACCTTGGGGCGTGACGGCCACCATTTTCTGGGCCTGCTGCGACTGCTGCTGCTGCTGCTGCTGCTGCTGTTGCTGCTGCGGCTGGAGGATGATGATGGTCTTGGTGCCCGTGCCCTGCTGCTGCGTCGTCTGGGCAACGAGGACCGTCTGAGCCTGGCCCTGGACCAACGCGGTCTGCGGTTGGGCCAAAACGTAGTTCTGCCCGGGCATCGCACCCGACACCACGTACTGGAGCTGGCCTCCCGCGCCCTGCTGCAGCAACACCTGCATACCAGCCAACTTTCGTATGGTCGGGATTTCGAAATATCCATCCATCAATACAAATGAAATCATCGAAACATGAGAAAACTATTTATTATATTTACTTGAAAGACAATGGAAAATCTAGTAACGAATGAACCAATGTAACTGTGTTATGAAGAATTTGAAATGATCACTTGGAGATAATTTTGATTTTTTCATCTTTACTTTATTTTCTTCGTCATTTTTCTAACCGTAATTGGGTTCTCCTCGGGATCTTTATACAATAAAAAAATATCATATTAAAAACATTCCAAGGAAAAAAATGAAAACAAACCTCTAAAAATCTAGTTATGATAATAAAAATTCTCTTATTTCATAAAGATCATGATCGATCAACACCATCGTCAGAAAATCATTAATATAATTGAGACACGATCACAATAAAGTCGTCTATATATAAATAAAACTGTTTATTAACATTATCGGAAATTCAACAAATCATTTAAATTTTGTAAAGTTACGACAATCTGAAGAATTATCCCAATGCTTTTTTCTTTATATTTTAACGATAATAATCAACAAAAATTCATTAAAATTTGTGTACCTCATAATAATTGTTCGTAATTTTTCAACTTTTTCAAGTTTTTGAAATTTTGTCATGAAATTAAAAAAACCACACACTTTTCCAAAAAATATGATAATGATCACAATATACAAAATTTATATTGTCTACTTATAAAATTATCGACTATTTAGAAAATTTTCAGTCTTGTAATTTTTTTTTAATTTTTTAATTTTAAACATGATAAAAACTATTCAAAGATTAAAGTTAGACAAAAATAATAAGAAAATTTGGACAAGATATTGAATGGACATACAAATCTTTGGTTATTACGTTTAAATTCTAGTTTAACCGAACGATTCAAATTTAAATTTTTAACAAATATTTAACATTCTACAAGTTATATTTTGCTGTAAATTATTTTTAGATTCTCAAAAATTTTGGACTGTATCCGTATGATGAAACATTTTTTGATATTGAAAAATGTAGTATATTACACGGTTTCTGTAACTTTTCGGAATTAAAAAATTTTCGAAGATGTACAAAGTTTATTAATAATATCTGAAATACAACGAATTATTTGAATTCTACAGAATTTACATCAATCTGGAGAATTATCCTCATACTTTTCCATTTGTCATATTTTAACAATAATAATCGACAAAAATTCATTAACATTTGTGTAACTCATAACAATTTTTCGTAATTTTTCAATACTTTCAAGTTTTTGACATTTTTTCATAAAACAAAAATCATACGCTTTTCTAAAAAATATGATAATGAACACAATATACAAAATTAATATTGCCTAATTCTAAAATTATCGGCGATTTAAAAAATTTTCAGTTTTTTAATTTTCTCATAATTTAAAAATTTTGAACGTAATATAAACTATTCAACGAACATTTTATATTAGGTTAATCTGAAGAATGATTCCAACGCTTTTTTATTTTTTTTATAATTTATCAATAATAATCGAAAATAATTAATTATAATTCGTGTATATTAATTTTTCCCAACTTTTCAATACTTTTATGTTTTTGAAATTTTTTCATAAAATTGAAAAAAAAAACCATACATTTTTCCACAAAATATGTTAATAATCACAATATATAAAACTTATGAACAATCTCTGTAATTCTCCAAATTACTTATAAAATTATCGACTAGTACTCAGAAAATTTTTACAATTTTTCAATTTTTTCAAAATTTTGAACATAATGCAAACTATTCAAAGATTCAAGTCAGACAAAAATACTAAGAAAATTTGGACATTACATTAGACGAACATAAAAATCTTTGATCATTACAGTTTGAACATTCTAGTCTCCTACCATATCAATAACCCCTTCAAATTTTCCTCCTAAAAATCTATCATCAACCACTTCCACATTCGTACCTACTTTTTCATGTACTAAATCTCCAAACGAACAATTGATAAAATTTCAAATTCTTCACAATACTGAATACCAGACTAATATTTCTATACTTATAAGAAAATAAAATTATAATATAATATCATATAATATAATATAATAATTAAAAAAATAATATTTTATGTTTAATAATATAATATAACCATTCATTAAAAAAAATTAAAAAATATAACTGCGATTTGGCCAACCTGTGGCTGCGCCGGCGCCTGCTGCCTGGCCTTCATCTGTGCAGACGGAATAATGACCTGATTGTTCGCTTGGATAGCTTGCTGTACCACGATCTGCCTCGGCGCCGTCGACAAAATCAGCTGCTGCTGTTGCTGTTGCTTCACGACAACCTGCTGCAGCGCCTGCTGCATCTGCTGTGCTTGTTCCACCTGATTATTCGGCACTATAGCAACGACCTCTTCCTTTATCACCGGTTGCTGTTGCTGCTGTTGCGGAATCTCCTCTTCCTCAATTTTCACGTTCAGGTTTGCCGTCTCGTCGACAAAGTCCAACTCGTCCTCGATGCAATCGGCTGCGAGGGCGGCGTACAAATTCGCGGCCGTCGACGAGACCGTCGCTTTCTCGTTATCTCTATCGTCATCGGGCTCCTCGGATTTCACGCTCGACATTTCAGAGCCTAAAGTCGTGGAATCGACGCCCGGTTCCGGGGAGCTCGTGCCGTTCGAGTACTTGGCCTTCTTCGCCTCGATTTGCTCCGATTCGAGGCTCGGCCTCTTCAATACGCGCGTCGGCGCCTCGATCAGGGCGTCCTCCGAGACCTCGTTCTTCATCATCATCATCATCATCATCGCGTTGCCACCGTCATCTTGCTCGGATTCCACGTTCTCCTGAAATACAAATTCAAAGTCAGAATACGCGGTATTGTCTCGAGACGAGATTTATCAGCGCGCCAACTCGGGGATGTTCATTGATCGACGAGTCAATAGCAATTATTATTGTTAAATTAAATTCATTGTACGACATAGAGTCAGCTTCTTTGAGTTCTTAATGATATTGTACAGAAGGTGTATTTTAAAATATCGACTCAACTGTCTAAATTATTGTTCAACGATATCAGCAATAAAAAAAAATTGATGCAACTCGTTAATTCGACATGCCCGCGCGCGCGCGCTCGAAAACAGCAACACCGAATCACCTTGACTTGGTTGGGCGATTCTTTAAGCACCTTTTTTATATGATTCTCGACCAGGTCAAGGCCCTTCTCGTTGATGAGGCTTTTCCCAAGCACGCCGTTCATGATTGGCGCTTCCTTCTCGACTTTGCGCTCCAACAAATCCGCCAGCATCATGCTCTGCAGGGGCTTGTCCTTGGAAATCCCAATATTCGACGAGTCCTTCGACGAGCTATCCTCCTGCGCGTCAATGTCCATGTTGCTCGGTGCCCCGTTCAAGAGAATCCCCTCGAAGCTCGTCAGAGAATTCTCCTCGTCGGCCCCGACGCCCGAGCAATACCTGCCACCTCCCATGCCGCTGCTCGAGGCGAGGGAATTGTTCGTCGAGTCGGAATCCTCGCCAATTGGCACGTAAAACATTTTCTTCCCCGACTGGCTCGGTTTCATCGTCGACGAGACGTGATTCTCCGTTTGGTTCCCGCTCTCGCTATCGTTCGTTTCAGTCTGCAAGCACCCAAATTCCTTACAAAAAAACTATCTCAAAATTTTATTTCAAAAATTGCTTCCACCAATCAAATTTAATTAACTTGAAATTATCATTTAAATATTATCAACTACTGTTTGAAAGTGTTCGGTTGTATTCGGGTATGTCCGAAAGTGTTCGGTTATATTCGGAAATACTCGGGAATGTTCGGGTATCTTCGAAAATGTTCGGGTATGTTCGGAAGTGTTCAAGTATGTTAAGGTGATACAGAGGCTGCTGTAGTGCTAGAGAGACGCATAGAACGGAACGCGAATGAGTGGAAAAAGGAGGCGGAAAAAACGGCCTCTGTGTTACATTTACAAAAACATTTTTCAATAGGAAGAGGGGGAGGGAGAATTTATACATATTTATTTTTGTCAAATTCAATCACCTTGTCACAATTATTTGTCATTACTTTCACTCCATTGACGCCTTGAATCTTTTTCGCCGTATTTTGATCGATAACGGTTTTTCGTTTAGCGTTGCTGGTTTTTGCTTGTATCGGTGTCGCCGCGCAAGTTGCCGTTTGCGCGACAGTCGTAACAATTTGCTGTTGCATTAACCTCTGCTGTTGCTGTTGTTGCTGCCTCTGTGCAACCTGATTAATGATAATTTTCATTTTATATATATATATATATATATATATATATATATATATATATATATGTACCACAAAGAGCGTTATATATTTTTCTCAAACATAATAAATAACTACGAAAGTTACAAACGCAAAAAATACTCAAACACAAGAAGAACTAAAATACAAAAAACATGCCCTGATTAGTTTGGTATCTGTAAAGTTGGCATTAGTTTCTCTTCTAGGGTTTTTTTTATTTTTATTTTCTAGCGTACTACTTGATGAAACAAAATTGTGTCAATAGAGAAAGAAACAACACACGCACACGCAATTCAATTATTAAATTTGAAAAATCATTAGTGTTTTGCAACAGGTTGATTTTGAATGAATTACTGAAATTTCGCTGACATTCAAATATTGCAGATTTATACATCGAATTTTTTTTCTTTTTCAATAAATGAACTATTAATTGGAAAATTTCAACTGTCGAATTTGTGAACTTATAAACTCAACTTTTGTCATTGACGATTCTCCAATTCTGTAAATTTTTTAAACTATTTGATATTATTTCCCATCAATTTTTAAATTATTTACTGAAATTTTAGTAATCCACCGAAGTTCTCATATTTTTGTTGAATTAAAAAAAATACTTTTAATACGTTAAAATTCTCGTTTTTTTTTTTTAGGGAGGGGGGAGGGATTTGGAAAAATACTTTCAATGCACGAAGCTTCAATCATTAAGATTAAATAATTTCAATACGTCTAATTTCAATATACCACAATTAAATAATTTCAAGACATCAGAATTCTCTTTTTTTTAGTATTCAGAAAAATACTTTTAATACACTAAATTTCAATCAGCAAAATGAAATAATTTCAATACACAAAATTCTTATGTTTTTATACTTATTTTCGCCAAAATTAAATAGTTTCAATACATCAAATTTTTCGTCCTTTTTTTGGATTCAAATAAATACAAGAAAATTCTTGTATTTTTATACGTATTTTCATTAAAATTCAATGACTCCGATACAACAACATTCTTGTATTTTTTTGGAATTCGGAAAAATTCTTTCAATACCTGAAATTTCAATTCTCCGAAATTCTCGTATTTTAATAGGCATTTTCATGAAAATTGAATAATTTTAATACACAAAAATTCTCGTTTTTTTGGAAGGGGGGGGGGGAGATTTGGAAAAATACTTTCATTACATTACATTTTTTCAATCACCAAAATTAACTAATTTTAATAAACTAACATTAAATCCTTTCAATGCGCCAAAATTCACGTATTTTTTTCGGAATTCAGAAAAATACTTTTAATCACCATAATTAAATTACTCCAATACACCGAAATTCTCGTACATATATTTTTTTGAGAGACTCAAAAAAAAAACACTTGTCCTTTTGAACTTTTCTTCCTTCTTGCCGAAAACTTGAAAAAAAAAAAAAATCTTAAAAATCATATACAGGGTGTTTCACAGTTCACGGAAATCCTTGAAATCACAGATTCCTCATAAAATTCTAAGACTTTCCTTTAGTTCTTATTATTCTATAACTTCTAATTCTCTAAATTACTCAAATTTTCCGAACTGTTCGAAGATTTCCCAGAAAATTTTCGGGATTCCTTGGTTTTTTTGGGATTTCTCGAAATTTTCGGAATTCCTGGATTCTCCAAAACCCCAAAATTCTCAATATTCTCGGAATTCTCGTCATGACTGAAATTTTCTGAACTGTTCAAAGATTTCCTAGATTTTTCGGGATTCCTCGACATTTTCGGGATGTTCACCTGTTGCTCGTTATTCAACAACATTGAAGGGGTACCTGGTTGCTTGTTATTAGCTGGTTGGCACTGATGCTTGTTGCGATGCTAGCGGTAGTGTTTGTTACACAGGCAGTAGGGGAAGACACACAAGTCGCAGCGGCGCTGGGCATGCAGTCGCCGCTGATCGTTACCTTGGTAGCCAGCAGGCTTTTTATAATCGAACTCGAAGTCACGCCGCCACCACGCGCTTCCTCCTTTACCATCACCTGGATCGTCTGCTGCTGCTGACTCTGCGCTGCTCCGCTCGCCAAAAGCGCCTGGCTCAGATGAGGATGCGCGACCGCGACCTAATCAAAAAACACTCCACGATTATTACAACAACAAACCAACACTCATCATCGCGTTATTCCTTAATTACGTCGTTTTTTCAATGGGCAACCAGGATCCCACAACTCCCATAAAATTCAAGTTTTTATTCATCCAACAATTTGTTGAATGAATAAACCAACAACTCCCAACAACTACACGATTTGGTTGCTGGAACCAAATATTTTTTCCCCATTTCCAATTTCCAAATCTCTCAATATTTTTCAAGAAAAAACAATCAGCTTCTCTGAGAGTTGTTTGTCTCCAGAATGTCAATGTTTTTGATGGTCGAAACGTGACAACACAAAAAAGCGAATTAAAATCAACCTCGTTATTCCACGTATTTCAAGGTACGTTCCATATTCTGAATCGTGAAGAAGAAAAAGTGTTTTCACAACTCGAACATGGAAAACTCGATTTACGACGTCTGCCAAAGATGGCGTAACTGAGCGATTTCAGGTTGTTTCATTTACTCCACTCGACTT